>VZTR01020569.1:0-25060 GCA_013400775.1 Chaetops frenatus
ATAATAACAATAATAATAATATTAAATTTGCTTTCTAAAGCCAGCTGTTATGATTCTTATTTCCTTCAGGTGAATAGAGAAGATCATTCATCCACAGCATGTATAGTTATGAAATCAAGCACAAGCAGGCATAACTATGCTTGATTTTCTACCTAAATCACATGAGAAAGAGTATGTCAGTCCTTAGCATCACTGCCATGGGACAGCAAGTCATACCTGTACCCAACTGAAAGTGTTGCAGAAAGAAGAACCACTACAGTTTTTATCCTCAGGTAAGCCTGGAAGCTGAGAAATATTTGCAAATACTATGGACTTTTTCTTCCAATGTATCATTCTTAGCCCTTATAAGTACAATATAAATAAAATTATCATTAGTATTTCCATTAAAAATAGAACAGTTTGGCCTGGAAAGGTCCTTTAAAGATCTTCCAGTCCAAACCCTTGCAGTGATCAGGGACACCTTTGACTAGACTAGGTTGCTCAGAGCCCCATCCAACTCAGCCTCAAACACCCCAAGGCAGCCACTACTTCTCTGGGCAACTTGATCCAGTGTCTTGATACCCTCATTTAAAGAAAGATTAAAGAATCTCTCCCTAACATATCATATAAACCTCTTCTTTCAGTTCAAAAATATCTTTTCTTGTCCTATCACTACCTGCCCTTGTAAGAAGTCCCTCTCCATCTTTCTTGTAGGATCCCCTCAGGTACTGGGAAGCCTCAATTAGGTCATGCTGAAGTCTCTTTTCCAGGATGAATAATCCTAATTCTCTCAGCCTTCCTTCATAGGAGACATGTTCCATCCCTCTGATCACAGAATTTTTTGTGTTGGAAGGACCCCACAAGCATCACCGAGTCTAACTCTTAAGCAAACGGCCTGGCTGTCATCTTCAAATTTGCTGAGGATGCACTTGATCCCTCTATGTCATTAGTGAAAATAGTTAATAACACTGGTCCCAATATGAATCAGCCTCTGAGGAATATCACTTGTCACTGAAAGGTTTATTTTATTTTATATTAGTGTAAATTAAAGGTTTAGTGAAGCTTAGTTTACTTTTATTCACATTCTGATTTGTTTATTATTGTTTCTGTCTTTCTCTTGATATAAAATACTCATTCCCCTCATTTTTATTTTAGTAATTTTCCTTAGAAATTTCATTTGTATGAAAAAAAATAAAAATAACTTTTGATCTAATATCTTGTACTGAATTATCTGTCATGGTTCCCTTTGTTTCCTCATTTGCTTGGATTCTTTTTCCCCAAAGATTTCTTCATTATGCCTGAAGCATGTCCTCGTTTCCAATGTCTGCTATGTATCTCTTAAGTCCCTCAACACAGTAGGACAGGCCTGGGAATCTGATGCTGTATTTACTGCATGAACAACAACTTAATTAAGTTGTGCTTTAGAAATATCATCAGTGCTTTGTTGTTACTATTGCACTTGGGCATGTATCACATTGTTCTGATAAATGCATTGGGAGAATTGCTTTGTAGTTCGTCTTGTTTCTGGAACATTACTGGCTAAGGACCCTGGAACAAATTGTTTCTATTGCACAACTGAGGATAATGCTCTCAGTTCCAAAAATGAACACAAAAGATTCAGCATGGAGACCAACATTTTTCAAGGCAGTATACAATCTGAACCAGAATTAGACCTGCATCACTTTCACTGATATCTCATATGAATGACACAGATTAAATTTTTTTTTCCTCCTTGCTTTAATAATACAGAAAACCCAGCATAAAATTCCTTCTTCCATTGCTCTTTATATGCATAGCTAGGAAAGGCAGGAAAACAGAAAACACAATACTTTATTATGCATTCTATGAAACCTGGACAAGCATTTGCTGTTCAATTCAATTGCCTTGCACTCTGTGTGGTATATTCTCTTACATCACATAGGTGTAAATGAAACCATTTGGGCTCGATTCTCCATCAGTTTTCAACAAGTGTAATAGTTTGTATCTTTGTGAAATCAGTCCAAGGTGACTGCAAACTAACATAAAAAAGACATTTTCACAGTTACTGTCCTCACATAATGTGAACAGATCACAGTGCTAGGAGGATCAAAGTGTCAGAGGCCTAGAAAAGGAAGGCTAAAACATCTGTTCAGAGATTACTTACATTTCATAAAAAGTTATATTGCAATAACTTAATAATTATATGGAAAATTTGTGGATGCTGGCAATAACTTAATAATTATATGGAAAATGTGTGGATGCTGGAAATGAGGATGAACAAAAACATTGTTCCTAGCACTGTAACAATTGCTAACAGTATAGATATCAATAAAAGGTTTCATGAAGTAGAGTTTAGACTAGCTGTTATCTTCAGAATTAATTTTGCACAGCTCATATCTCTTTATAAAAAATTAAATAAATTATTTTAAAAGTCTGCTTAAAATTGCTGGTCTAAAGTCTCATTTTGCATTAGCTGGTTCTTCACGTTACTGTTCTAGTTGGAATATTAGGGTCACAGAATCACAAAATCACACAATGTTTTAAGTTTTAGAGATCATCTAGTCCTAGCACTCTGTCATTAGCAGGGACATTTTTCACTGTACCAGTTTTCTCAAAGTCACCCAAGCTGACTTTGAATATGGCCAATGACAGAGCATGCACAACATATTCTAGTGTGTCACCATACTCACTGTAAAAAGTATCTTCCTTATATCCAATCTATTGCTACCTGCTTTCACTTTGAAATCATTACCTTGTCCTGTCACTACAGACCTCAGTATCTTTTCCATAAACACTATCTTTTTTTCTTTCTGTCTCTGAAAGCCCAGAATGTCCTCTGAAAAAAACCAGGGACAGAAAAACTTATAAAAGGGGCAGTCGGGTGCAAAACAAGGCTCTTCAGTGCACTGGTCTGGATGAGCTAAGCACCTGATCCCTGCAGTTTGTCCTGCTTTATTATATCCTTTCTTAATGACCTCTGTATAATCTCACGCTGAAGTCAGGGCTTCAAGGACTCAGTGCCAGCTACTGGGGGAACCAGCACGAGGGGAATTGGTGCCTGCTGCTGGAGTCAGACTGGGGCTGTGAGCACCACCGGCCCTTGGCATCTGCTCCTGGAGCCGGTGTGGTCTTGGTGTCAACTAGAGGAGCCAGCTGCATCTTTAATCTTCAGCCACTGGGAAGATTGGCACAGGGATGGTGCCAGTGCTTGGGGAAACCACAAATCATGTGTTTGTGAAGCTAGGAAACACGGTGTTCTGCACTAATGACTTTCTATCTCTGCCAGCCCAAGAAGATGAGACGTGTCCATCTGGGCCCATGTCTGATGTGGCTCCTGAGCGTGGGGGCTTCTGGGGGTAGTGCCTTGTCTGTGGAAATCAGTGTAGCCACAGCTGTGGCTGTGTCCTTGTCCTTTGTGTGTGTTCATGTGTCCACGTGTACAGATACACATCTGTGGTGGTGCATACGCTGCCTCTGTTCTTCTGACCATTCAATGATTTCAGAAATTCCCATTAGCCCTTGGCCTGTGTGCAATAAGCAGGGCAGGGAAGTGTCGTTTGACAGTACCAGGAACTCTCGCATGCCTAAAGTGGGGCTGGAATTGCCATACCAGGGACTTCTGATGCCTGACCAACCCCCAACAGCCTTGGAAGGTTACTTACCTGAATTGTAGCCCAAGTGGCTACAATTTTGATTACCCTCCTCTGAGTGGTATACTTTTCAAAACTTGCAAATTCTCAGGTTTGAAAGGTTTAGAAGACTATCACTGAAAGTTAATGATGTGGCCTGGGCCAATACTCCCACTCCTTGCGGCTCAATCTCCACTCACCGACAAATGCAAAGACATTATATGTATTTCACTGAGGGGAATTTTTAACAGGTATACCTTGGTACTTTTATATATATTCATCTTTGTGTGTGTGCATTGAATTAAGCACCCTATAGCATATATTGTATGAATGTTGCCCTCTTGGATCTATAATTAAGTCATCGCTGTAATTGTATGAAATTTTATGGAATCAGTTTGTAAATGTTAAATTAGTCAACAATTAATACAGCCACATAGAAGGGTACTCTTCCTTACGTAACATGTTTTCAGCAGCAAATCAAAGTTATACTTTCTTTGCTCATTTTTCTCCCCAAATTCTTCTTGCTTCAACCTTGACAGCAGAGACAGAGAAATGTTTTCTCAGGAGTGCTTGTGACCTTACATTCAGTACAAGTACCTGAGGAACAAGATATGCAATAAGCTTCAAGGTAAAGCTGTTGAGGAGAGCCCCAAACCTTTCTCACATTGTGGGAAACTGCTAGGATCACTACAAAAAACACTCCTTAGGAGATTAACTACAAGATGATTTTCTCCCCTCTCTTGATCCTACATTTCTTCCTATGCTGATGATCTACATTCCATAAATATTCTATTATTTATCTGTTGGCTGCGCAAAAGGATAAATGAGATTGCTGTACACAAAATATTTAGCTGGTGAAAATCTGACGAGTGATGACAAGAATAAACCTAAATTCCCACTCTTTAGTATATTAAGATAACTGTTCTGGATTTCAATAAGTAGAGGTTTCTAGGTGTGATAGCTCCCTAGGATTCATTAAAAGAGGCTAAAATACTTGTATAATCATGTCATTTGACCAATGTCTCAATATGTAAATGTATAATAGTCCTACTACTACAAATTAATTTAAACTATGCCTCAGGTAGCATTTTTGTTACCAGAAAAAGAGTTAATAATCGAAATCTTGGGGGGTTTTTTTGTCTTGAAGATCACCATGCCAGACAGACATTTCAATATATTATGAATATGTTGCATCCATTCTTTGATAGTAGTCATTATTCCTTAAGGTATAATATTTGTATTTAGGGTTGGCTATCACTAGACTACCTTTCAAACTGAGTCTTAATGGGGGGACTGTGTTTGGGGAACTTGGAGCCCATGCAAATTAGATTTCTTTTATTATTTCTGCAATTGTTTCCCGGAGAGGTTTAAATATTCTACAGCCTGTCACCATAATAACAATACATAATCACCACAGCTGTATGAGCAGAACCCATGTGTACAGAATAGTATGCCAATAAGGAATTTTTTATATTAACAAATTTGGACAGTTTCCCTTTGTAATATTAGTTTAACCAATAAAATATGTGGATTTAACAGCTCAGGCATTTTGCTCCAAAATGCCTGCACTAAAAAAGTCCTAACGTGTACCCCAGGTCTGAATTTATTATACAGATTATGATACAGATATTTTTACTAAAAGTATGATAGAAAATATTAAACTATTTAAGCCATGTAATGCTAAATGATGTTATTTTTACCTTTTCCTCAATAGATATTTTTGCTGTAGAAACATCCACAATGTCCTTAAAAACAGCTTAATTCTTCCATGACTTGATTTTATTTCATGTAACTTACAATGTTTACACTTTAGAAGTCTTTGTGAGAGCTGGTATCCCTGCCATCCTCTTGTACTTAATGAAGGAAAATAGCCGTGTATATGTTGCATTATGTTTTATTTGGTTCAGAACTCTATATCAGGGACACAGTCTAAGAGTACCTGTTTCTCTTCATTGACTATGATGGGAGACTAACTCCACAGATAAATTTATAACGGTGTATAAATGTTTGTATTTTATCCTATGAAGTACCTGCCTCGTAAGAATCATTATATGCACCTATTCTGTATTTGCAATGTCAGCTCTGTACAGAATCAGCAATCGTCTCAAAATGTGCCATGTAAAGTCTTGAGTTACAGCAAATATTTTTAAACACCATCAGTAATAACTGTGTAGTTATAAGTCACACTAATACTAAAATAAATAGTATGGAAAAGAATTCCCTCCTATAATACATAGTGGAATGAAGGGTCTAAGAAAAAAAAACCCTACACATATTAAGATAACAAGCTGTCCAAAGTTCTCATTGATACGAGTGCATAAGGTTGTTAGATGGATTTATAGAAATGAAGAAATTACATACTACAATTAAAAAAAAAAAAAAAAAGGGGGAGCAATCCTATTAATCATGGGGTTGAAAAACACTTGTTACACATTATGTCTGTATTTCTTTAAGAGACTGAATTTTATGTAAACACACCTATAGGGCATTTCTGTGAATCAACATACTCTAAAAAGAAATGTTGTTTTGAAAACTGTGTCATTGTTTTGTCTTTCAGACTTCTTCATTTCAGCTTTATATTTGGCCAAAAGCATGAAAATAATTCTTTCTTTCAAATTGGAGAATTTCATCCTTTTTAGCTATGTTAGGTAACTTTTCTGGAGTTTCTTATGACCTATGTGGTCATGTTATAGGCTTATGCTTTTTTGAAGCACAAAAGCAGAATTTTCTTAGCTTTGTTTCATACTATGAAAACAATATATACGCATTTTTCATCATTAGTACCTATACCCATTAATGAGTACTTATTTCACAGATACTATAATAGCAATAGAATAAAATATTGAAGTATCAGCACTTAAAAAGTTATGTTTCAATAAAACAAATATTAACAGTCATTTTACAAAGGTAATAGATTTTTTTAGATTTCCAGTTTGAAGGATGATTCCAAGTATTTTACTCATATTATCATTAACGTTTACCAGAAAACATAGCCCCTATTAATTGAGGTATTAAATTTATGAGGGTAATTTCTCCTTTGTACACCTCCTGATTTTTGAACCCTGAAAAATTTTCATTTCTTGCACGTAGTGCAGTGCTATTAGCATCGTAGGGTATTTTGAAGCATTAGTTGTTACAACACACTGTAGCAATTACTAAAATTATATGATTCTTTTTATTTTTTCCTACTTTTTTCTGTTAAGCTGTCTGGCCAGATCTCATGGATGTATTCAAACAGACACCAGGGAATGTTTGCAAAGCTTTTATGGTGTGCTTTAAGCAGCTACACAGTTTTTGGCTTTGAGAGAGAGCTTTGCCCTGAAGGAGAAATCCTTCAGAGCTAAGAAAAAAAGGGAACACAAGGATTCAGAAAAAAACCCTCAAAAAACAGTTTTACAAAGATGGAGAATGATTAGTACAAAGGAAGGAGGAGGAGACATCTGTTGATTAAATGACTTTTAGAGATAATTAAATGCATTCATCCAGAAATATAAAACATTATCATTTGGAGCCACACATGACTTTCTTCAAAACAAGAGAGAATTAAACAGAACCTAAAGAATAATCAGCAGCTTGGGGGCAGTCAAAACTCTGTCACTGACACGACATTCCAGATTTTGTACAACATTTGATGAAATAGTAGTAGTAACCAGGTGCTAAATGCTAGATTAATAGGGTATAAACATAGATATAGGAAGTTGAAATGAGATAATCCTTTTCCAAAATATTGATCAACTTTCCATTTCATAAGTAATCAATCAATATTCACCAATAATACTACATAGTTTCATTTATTTGTGTGATTCTCACCTCAAAAACCTCATATCTGTTTTTCAAAATGTTAGGTATATTTATAAATAATTAATCCTGCTGAAAAGCTTCTGATACTTTGTCAAATATGACAGATATATGAAGAAGAATTCAAGGAAAAAATACACCGTAATTCAAAGGAGTGATGCTCTGAGAACTACAGACTTAAAGCTACTATATATCTTAAAGAGAAAAGAATAAACAGAAAGACATGTTAATGTGACATTTATGCCACTTTAGTAATTTCTACTTGGAGTATTTGTGATTAGTGCTACATTTGATACCATTTTTTACACTGTGACAACACCTAAATTGACAAAAAACAGTTCTTTCTTCGAGAAAGTACTTCTGCTCAGAGTGGTCTCTGGGAGTTCATGCTTCAGAGTTATGACTTGGAACCTACTTCCCAGGAACCTGAGATATTTGAGATAGTTACAGTTGCAACGAAGCTGCACCATGTAGAAAAAAATACACAAGGGAAATTTTCACCTTTGGTTTTCATTCCTGTCCCTCTGTATACTTATTTGTGCTTCTCTAAGTCTTTGACTCTGGGCTTCATCTTGTGTTCCTGTTGGTTTCACAGAGAGTACCAATAAAGACTTAGAAACATGCACACAAAACCAACAAACCCATTTATACGTTTATAGGTAGCTAGCATTTAATCTGTATACCTTATAACATTTTCTATATGCAAAGCTAGTTTGGGATCAGGTTCTATGAAGTAAGACATTGTTCCATTTTAAATAGAATATATTCATGGATGTGTTTAGCCAAGATATACTCTTGGGGAATGAGTTTGATCCTAGACAAGTAGTTGCTGACTTTTTCTTAACTGGTGCTTTATGAGAAAAGTGTGATGGGTTGACTTCGGCTGGCTGCCAGATGCCCAAAAGCAACTCCATCAATCCTACTCCATCAACAGGATAGACAGAAAATAAGATAAAAATCCATGGGTTGATATAAGGACAGGGAGATCTCTGCTCTGGCAGTACTCCAGAGCACTTCCACATCCTCTGTCTTCAGTGACCTTGTTCTCACATATCCTCACTCCTCTCTCCCAGCTGCTGGTACACAGTGTTTTTCACCATTTCTTAAATGTGTTTTGGCAGAGGTTCTGTAACCTCAGATTTTGCCAGCAGCAGGTCCATCTCGGAGCCAGCTAGAACTGCCTCTGTCCAACATGGCAGCAGTTTCTGGTGTCTTCTCACCAGAAATCACCCTTGTAGCTAATTCACCTGTAACCAAAAACCTGCCACATAAACCAAATACAGAAAGTTAAAAAAGCCACAGATTGCAGTGGGCAGGTGAAGTTAGGAGACAGGTCACTCCTGACATTAGACATGACTAAATCTTCTGGAGCAGCAACCCATGCAGATACTCTGTTTAGCAAGGCTGAAGGAATTGCCATACCATAAGCAGTAAGACACAGAAAAACATTTCTCACATAGCTAGATTGGCCAGAATAATATCAATGGTTTATTTATTTATTTACTTGTTTAGATTGAACTTCTCCATATGTTCCTGCAAAACAGGAGGTAAATGTAGTACTAGTAAGGAAGCTGTCAATATTGCTGCAGGAAGCTACAGAAAGTCCAAGAAGACTTTCCCATGCATATCCTGTGCATCCGAAAGACTTGAGGAGTAAGAACCATTGTAGCAAAGTATTGGCACTCAACACTCAACATTATAAAGTACTCCAATAGGTTCCAGGCTTGCAGCCCCTGAACTTCATGCGAAGACATAAAATAAGCCACATGCTAAATAGTATGAGCTAATCCTTTGAGTAAACCAGTTTTTAAATGGACCAAAGGATTTAGCTATCTCTCAGCCATAAGAAATACAACTGGTCCTATTACCAAAATCTAAACACTTCTGTGTATATCTATGGCTATTTTCCATAGTTTGGTAGACAGCTTTTGTGCTCCCTTTAAAGACGTACAGTGTACTTTTTTTTCCCCTTACCTATCAAAGGCATTCAACCAATACCATAACTAAACTAGTATGTTACCATAATCTTTACTGATTAAAAAGGATCAGAATGAGATTACAATTAGATTAACAGATTTTTTAAAAGTACCTAAAATAGAATAAAAAGTTTATTTTCTCAGATTTCAGGAATGAATACTTCATTTTCAAACAACAGGCCTTTGTATAAGCTCAGTAATAAGATCAAAGAAAACTAAGAGGCTTTTATTTTATATTTTTATATTCTGTTTCTCTATTACACCTGTTGATCTACAGTTTTTACTCACTTCATTTGTGAGGTAATTTAAGAACAGACAAAAATCATCTTCCCTGTTTTATAGAGATTAGTTTAATTTCTTTTTGACTGAATATGACCAAATTTCATATGTAATATGAAATGTGGCCATTTTAATGATTTTCAAGTATTCATACATGTCAATGTGTTATGTATTAATGCATTTTTAGTTCAGGCAATGATTACAAATTTATTAAATTAATATCTGAGCAGGTTTATTTACCTCAGTTCCTTCAGTTAATGAAATACAACTGTAGGTAGAACATAGACCTTCTAAATTAGGTGCACTCTTGTAGCAAAAATTTACTAGATGCCTGAAAGAATAGGAGTAATTAGATTACCTACAGAAGTAGTGAAGATTATATTCTAATTTCTGGATAAGAACTGATAAGAAATGATAGGCGTAAACATCCTGTTCACCTGACTGAATCAGTCTTTCTCATCACCCTCAGAGGATAAGACAATCAAAAGGGGTTTTTCTTTCTAATAGGAATTAAAAAACCAACAAAACACCAAACCAAAAAACCCAACTGCATCAAATCAGAAGCTGAAAATAGCACCTGAACCTACCATTTCATATTGTAATCTCTTCACAGATAGTTCCACCCTTCTGTGTGAGCCCTAACTGTTGTATATCAGCTTGCATTCCTCCCAACTCCATTACAAGCCCATCCACAACAGCCCAGTGACCTGTCTTCAAAAAATTTAAGATCTCCTCCTTACACTACAGTTAATTAGACAACCTGACTAGTTGTCACAGGAGATGAAACTGGTTGTTCTAGGAGATGAAAGTTCGAAGACATTCTATTTAACAGGGTCAAAAAAACCAAGCTTACAAATTCCTACTTCATTCCTAAGCTACATCACACCTGTCAAATGAGACATGATGTTTACACACAAATTTGACGGTGGCAAATACATGTAGGTTTTGGGGTTTCTTGGTGGCCTTGGATCATGCATCTGAGTTATATTTGAGTCCCAATGTGAAGAGAAGTACCTTTTCCCCCACAACAGGCACTTGTAAGCAGGCATGACAAATTAAACTCTTATTTGCAAGTGAGTGTCCAGGCTAAGATGAACAGTAAGTAATGAATTTCAGGGTAAAGCAGTCCTAGTAAGTAGGTAAACTGAAATGTTGTGTGGCACCAAATTGTGACTGAATTCTAATTATTGAATATTTTTGTTGATTGAAATCCATGACATGAACAATCTTGTCCTCTTACTTGGAATTGCAAGACAATTTAAGCACTCCATATTTCTTACTTGATTCAGCCTTAGCATATACTAAGTAGTATAGTGGGTTTGGCTTCATTTTTCCTCCATCTCTAGTATCTCTGTCATGAATCTAAGAGATTAGAAGTGCTTTGGTTTTAAATAGCCTTTTTTTTTCTGCCTTCACATCTGCACAGGGTTACCCCATGTATTTATGCTTTGTCTTGTTTGACTTATTAAATCCCTATAATACAGCATTTCCCCAACACAATTATAATCTAATACATCAGACTGAAGACTTGGAAATTTCTCACTTTCATATCAGCTTTGAATTTTAATTTTATCATATAGTTTTCATTCTACTCATACATTTTTTCCTGTGATCCTTTCCATTTCTATCTCTGGTATGTACCTCTTCAAGGGATAGCCAGGGGATTATCATGCAGCTTTTTTGCTCTCTCTTAGCAAATCTGTGAATGCTAACATTATTTTAATCTCTGCTTATCTTAAATCAAATCAGCTTAATTCCCTGGCTACTTTAGTTACTTCATTCTTTTCAAGTCAATATACTCCTGGTTAAGAAGTGGCCAAATATGAATACAGACTTGAATCTTATCACTATATATTTAAGATAGATTTGTGAGATAGGTCTTGAATCAATGAACAAAGACTTCACAATGAGACATCAGTCAAAATGACATATTAAGAAGTTACTTTAGCCCCTGAAAAAAATTTACATTTGCCTACAAAATTACAAGAATCCATCTTATACTTAAGAACATCAACCCATGAATAGAAGCAGATAAATCAGACTTGATGTCTTCTAAAGTCTGTAACCTACAGAATTTGAGGGAGTATCTTATCTATAAACTTCAAGTAGTTTCAAAAAATTCTAAGCCATACATTAGATAGTAATCAAAAATACAGAAAACAGAGAAAATCCCTAGAAATTACATGAGCATTGCTATAGAAGATTTTGGAGATGTTTCTGAACCTCATCAGTTTATGAAAAGGACCTAATTAGATAGTTCTCTTTTGTCACCATTACATATAACTCAGAACACATGAGTAGGTTAGCTACTGTCCCAGCTTTTAATTCCTTAAGAGGACATCTCACACTTCCAGAAGTTCTAGTCCCATTTAGAGAAGAAAAAAAAAATACTTTAAATTTGTTTAATTCCTAAACTAAAATACTTACATATATATACACAAATTCTTCCAAAGTAGATGTGAAGCTTATATGTAGCTACTGTGTTCCGTTTTCTATCCCCTATCAATAATTGATGAGATAGAAATACTGAACACAGTAGCTATATATGTGTTCTAAAGGCTCTAAAATCAGAGATTTTTTTCATACATACACATAAAGAAACCTGTTTACAAGCCTATACTTTTTTCTTTTTTTTTTTCAAGTATCAGGCTAAACCCAAAAGCCTAGTAACTGTTTTTACCATTTGGATCCCACAAACACTTATAATGTCTATAAATACACGCAAGCATATAAACATATAGACCATATAGAAATGTACATAAACTACATATGTAATGTGCATGCATTTTAGTATACAAACTATATTTTATAGATGTATCACTTACAAATTCTATGCATATTTAAATAAACAGCATAAAAAGAAGATTTTTTTAACTTTTAAAAGTGTTGTGATGCAGGGACATACCTGTGACCTGTCTTCTAATGAATTTAATCTCATAAAACCAAAGCATTATTCATTTTAGCATAGTAAACACCTTTTCTATAATGGATATGTAATTTGTACTAAATGAACTATGCTGATGACCGTGCTTTGTTTGCTTATATATTTTTCAAAGGTGTGGAGAACAAAATCCACTCTTTATGATCTTTTTCTTGGTTAAGCCTGCTAATCAGTAATGCAAACCAATGAAAATTACTGTGTTTTATCTTGTTTATTGTCAGGATTTTATTTTCGTTTTGGCTGAGACCACAGATTATTTCTGTGTCTACAGCTGAATGGTCCTACCTTACACAGTAAGAGCTTTGACTTAACACAGCCCTAGGCCAGACTGAATTCAATCACATGGAAAAGGGAAGATTTGTAGACCACTGTCAGTCCAAAATTATCAGAGTTTCACTCTTGCAATTACTTGTTATGAAATCAGATTATTTTACTGCCATTTCTATAGACAGATAGAAATGTTTTCAATCATTCAGCAAAAATGTTCATGTTTGTGAAATATTAGTGACATTTTTAATTGAAGTAATTGCTTTTTTCAACCAGTTCTAGTGTTCAAATTAAGATGTATTTCATGGAATATGCCTGAAGCACAAAACAAGAAAAAAGAACAGATACAAAAGACAAAATTAATTAAACCAAAATTCACGTTCCATCACAGTAACCATTTACAAACCAATTAGAGCATTCATCTAAGATTTTGAAAACATTTCCTGTTCCACCCAACAAGTATTTCAAGATAAATCTTTCTTTTCTGGTAATAAATGCTACAAAATACGCTGCATTTCTCTTACTAATGCAGTCATGTGGTGCTTCCATATTTGATTACAGTGTTTCACATTTAGTCTGTCTCACATATTTCAACTTCCTGTGTTCGTACACAACATCATGAAGAGACATAATGGAAGAGAATTGGTTTTTCAAGTGTATTTTCTTTCAGTTTAGATAGAAACACTTTATGCACAATTTCACCTTCTGAAAGACTACGCTAATGTAAAAAATAGGAAATACATTCAATTACTCTAATAAGTCTGCTGCCCAAGTCACTCTCTTTTTATCTAGGTCTAGGCCATGTGGAACTCATACTCAGTCCCCTGGGAACATTGTGTGAGTAAAAGCTGAAAAAGTAGGCTCCTATGGTAATTGAAGTCAGTGGAAAGTTTTCTAATTATTTTAATTGAATTTATATCAGGCCTTCAAGGGAGATGACCATTAGGTATTTCATCACTTAGCTTTTATGTACAGAGATGTAAGCAGAACAGTCAGCCCAAATGAGACATTCAGTTTCACTTGGTGATTCAGGAAGGTATTTCTTGTTGATTACCACAAAAATAACTAACAATTCAGAGCAATTAAATTAGTAATTAAATATCTATTTTCTCAAAGCTTTCTATGACTAGAAACAAAAGCTTAATCATTAGTATCCTACAACCTAGTTAAATATCATTAGCAAGCTACTGTAGCTGTGTTGGAAGGAGTTTACTGGCCCCCATTTCATCACGGTCCTGCCATGTCATCAAATTAGCAAATGAATGTTGCATTCCTCCAAATGTGGAATTATAGACATTGCTCCCAGGCATATTAATACAATTTAACTTCAAGGAGGTCCTTATCCCCCACTGACTTTGATGGTACTCCAATTAAGTAATCAGTTGGAAGGAGGTGCTTATATACTTACCTGAATTAAGTAATTGTCTCAATTTCAGATTTTTTTCTAAGATGATATTACTTTTACCTTCCAATTTCAAATAAAAAATAAGTAGTCAATGTATCATTTAGAAAAGGAATTTGGATGACTGTTGTAAATTAATCCCACAAAATACCTAGTCCTAGGGAAATATAAATTTATTTCAGATTGAAGATTTTAGATCCAAAATGAAAGCTTAAATACCCAGAAAAGTTGGTAAGGCATAATATTTTTTGTCAATGTATATACTTAAAATTATTCCAGCTCAGAACTAGAAAAGCAAAATATCTCACAGAACTGTAAAAACAAATGATAGCAAATAACATTTTAGAGCTTATCATGAATAGTTTTAATGGGTCTCTTTAATTTTAGAGGGGGCAGGATAAAAGTGACAATGAAGCACAAGGCACCTAACACATTTCTCAAACCATCTCCTTGCCTCTATTAAAGATAAGATGAAAATACCCTGCTGATGCAGAGATTTAATTTGAAGTAAGATGCATAAACTTTGATACCTCCTCATGGGTTTCTTAAGTCTGCCACAGATCTGCTATATTCTGCCTACTGTATAAACACAGTTCTGAGGGTAATTCTCACACTAAAATTAGAAAAAAGAATAGCATGCATATTTAATACCTCCCTGAAGTGTTCTACTTCAGCAATAAAGCATAGCAGTGAAGTAAGAAAAAGCTTGCAGTTGCTTTCCTGAGCTGTTTGCCTGAAAGGGATCACATTGCAGCATTTGTTTTATTATGTAGAAGTGGATTCATTTGAATAGGAATGCATTTTTCTGCATCTTTTTCAATTTATAAATGAGAAACAAAAACAAGAACAAAAAATAAGTCAGACAGCTGGAAGAGGCTCATAGAGCAGTCTTTGGCAATTTGGATTTAGAAACAGTAATTTAGTGGGAAAAGCAATCCTACAATTTAAAATATAGTATATGCTCTTAATAAGACTTCCTTTTACAAAGCAAAAGTGAAAATGGGTAGGTGGTTATCTTACTGGTTACTGTAATATTTCAGGCAATGAGATTTGCTGTAGAGTTGAAAGCATATAGACTCATACATATTTATTAATTTTTTTTTTCTGGACTCATTAGCAAACTTTTGATCAGGAAAGTGCTAGTAAGAGAAACGTACAGTGATCTATTGTTCCTTACTATCATATTTTCATCACGAACTTACATTTACCAAGCAATTGTAATTTCTTGCAATTTCTGATACAAAATAATAACACTATGGAAGCTGTAATTTTGCAATTTTCCAATGTACTGACTTCCACAGGTGAAAACAATGATTGCTAATTAAATTTATGTCTATCCTATTCGGAATTTAGGAGAAGGTATTTCATATTATGATAGAAAATGGTAGTACTAAGAGCTATGTTTTTCTTGGGGCAAACATACAATGAGATGCAAGAAAGGGAAGCTGAAAGACAAATGTGAATACTGTACTTTTACTAAACTAAGTATCTTTTAAGATACTTTTACTAAGTATCTAATTGTAATTGTCTAATTTGTTGGTACTTTTTAAAAATTTCATTATGAAGTGTGATAGACAAGTAAAAGTGTAAAATGTACATTTTTCTTTCCTGTCTCTTCTGTGTCTTAGCAAACTGCAATGATAGAACTAGAGTAAACTAAAATAAATATGGTAAATAAAAAAAATAAAAAGTGTTTAATATTTTAACAGTCAGATTTTCATTTCATTTGCATTATTTTAAGAATCACAATAGGCAATAGATTCAGTCCAAGAAAGTTATTGTAAATTCATACAAGACTGAGACAGGAAATATAATTTAAATGCAGCTCTTCAAGCATCCCATGCAGTAGTATCAAACCTATAGGCTGATTTGCCATGCCATATTTGTCTTCACATGTTATAGCTGTATTTTTGCTGTGCCATTTATGCTTTTTTTTTCTAGATTGTATTATGTGTACTATGAAGAATATATTAATACTGAAATGAATATGTGAATGAAATATGTATGTGTTTATAGATATTTGTTTGTTTGTTTATTTATATTTATGTTCTGTATGTATTAATATGAATGTATGAATTACTAAAATAGGAATACAACAAACATAAGCATGGGAGTGGTTTTGATGTAGCCCACTGTATTTAAGTTAGACATGAAAATTCACAAATGTCTTGAGCACTGCTGGTCAAATAATAGCCGAGACTCAACGATCAAGCAATGAAGTCATCCAGGTGCTGACTACTAAGTGTGACCACTGACTCAAGGATTGTCTTCCTGAAGGAGGGAAGGCCTGGTTCTACATTAATTTGAAATGAGGCTTCAATTAACTAAGCTACATGAGCCTAAAAAATCACTGAAACTTTGTAGAATATAAAGTCAGCATCATATTCTTCTGCTATGGATTTAAACTGTGATAACATATAATATCTGAGGTTATTTTGTGTTTTCTCTTTTTTTTTTTTTTTTTTTTTTTTTTTTTCCTCTTTAGGATTCTGGCAACAATTTGTCCTCTTGAAGTGTAAGCTTCTCTGATCCAAACCTAAAATCATAACTGGACCCTGAGAAAGCAATGCTAACTTCTTGAAGTATAAAAGCCTTTTTCAGTTCCACATAAAAAAGGCTCTTTACTGTCAATATTCTCTCTGGGAATTCTCCAGACTTAGCTAATGAAAGGCTTTAATGCTTCTGTAGTGGCAAAAAAAATATTCCATTTAAGACTGCTTTAGAGTCCTAGGATATCAAATTAATAACTTTGGGTCTGGGTCATGCAAATCAGGTCTTCCTTTCTCTTGTGTTTTCCTATGTTCATCATGCCTAACTTTTTTTTCTGATAACCTCAATATGGATGTGTCATGTACTCTAAAGACTTCACCTTGCTGAGGCCTATAAAATACCCACGTGAAGCCTAATTTCATTTCTTTACAAAGGAATCTATTTAGTTGAGAATAATTTCAATAATACTCTTACTGAGAACTATTCATAGCACTGAGAACTCATAAAATTCTTGCAAAGTTATGCAAATATTTCACAGTGTAAACTCCTCAATTCTTATTTTGAATTGTGCTTTCAGATTAATACTAAAGGTAAAAAAAAAAAAAAGATCTGTGACTAGAAGCAAGTACACTTTTTATCTTGATAATCACTACCTAGAACAGATTCATATAAATAGAATGCAGACACAAGGAACCTGGCCAACAGAAGAACTATACTTGGATCCTTATCATTAGTTTATCATGCAACATTAGTTTATCTTGCTTTATCTATGTATGCCTACTTCTTGAAAGTAAGGTAGGCAAACTGCAATGCATCAAAACATCACTTTTCTAAAGGAATTGTCAATTTTGTTACATATTAAGTGTTTAGGACTAAAAAAAAAACTTTCTTCATTCCACATATTGCAGTATTTAAATACAGCATTTAAATCAAGCTTCAACAAGATTTTGAAAAAAGGGATATGAATGAATCAAGAAACAGACTTAAAATAATGGGCTATTAAAAGAAAACAAAAAATTATATATGTAGGAATGTACAAACTCTGTTATTTTCATTCTATTGCCTTGGACAGTAAAGATGCAGAATCATAGCAACATATGTTAGTTTATAAATATGCCAGGCACAGGCGATGCCTTCTGATCTTGAACCAAATCAAGGGATCCCTGCTGAAGGGACAATAACCTCAGTGCCAAGTTAAAACTGTGAAGAAAGTGACAGCATCTCACAGCAGTACTTCTGGCCCTAGCAGAGGTCGGCAAACACAATCAACATAGAGGAAGGAAGTTCAGCTTCACTTGCTTCTTGAAGTTTAAATAAATGAATCCTCAAAAGGCATGCCACAGTAACATCTGTAACCAGTTCATCCTTTACCATATGGACTATAGGATTTTCTTTTCTTTATAGAAAAGAATATATGATAATATTTGGACACATTTTGACATTGAGCATGTGTTAACATTTATTCAGACTGAATTTTTTTAAGGCTGAAGGAAAAAAGTGTGTGATTTTGAAATGAAAATTATACTTTGTGCATCCAGCACAACAACAATATGGGCTACGGCTATGTATGAGTATGCAATTTTATTAGGCAAATTTAATATTCTGGCTTTGTGTAGCTAAGCTTATATTTTCATTTTTCGATGCAATATTTTATTCCTCCAGCAGAACAAGATAGGTACATTTGAAAAGTAATTAAATAATGTCACTAAATTACTATTTTGTAAAATATGATTGGAAGAACAAAGAACATGCAACACTGCAATTTTTTAATTTCCTTTTTTTCACTTATAGATTTTTTACTTACACACGTGATTTTTCTAACTTTAGTAAAAATTAATTTTCTTTTCCAGAAATCTAGCCCAAATACCCAAGCCAAAGTGAAGACAAATAGTATCTTATTATTGATTTTTTTTCCATCATCAGAAATTGCAGTCTTTCATTTGGCTTTTAGTCCACATAGCCTTTTCTTCTTTAAAGTTTCTTCTTTTGACATCAGTTCTCTAGTAAAACAAGTAAACACAAAAACTAAAAAAACCCCAAGCAACCAAACAAAAAAACCCCAACAACAAAAAAGCCCCAAAACCCAAAACCAACCAACCAAAAAAATCCCAACCAAACTAACAACAAAAAACAAAACAACAACCAAACAACCAACCAACTCAACAAAAACCCAGACCAAAATGGAAAACAGTCATATCAAAAAGGCAAATTTAAAACCCCAAACAAACAAAACCCCGTGATAGTTATCATTTTTATAATTCTTTATTTTTTGTTAGGCTGTCGGACTATTGTGTTAGGTCAGTACCAGAGGATGTTTTTAGGGATAATGAATCTAAGAGCCAAATTCTCAAGAGCATACTTATCTTAATCAAAAAATACTCTGCATATGGCATACTTAGCCAGTGGGGCAGTTGGGAATAGCAACAAGTCGTCCCATTTTTGAGCCCTTTGAGCTGACACTACAACACCGATTTACATTCCTCCCTGTTATCTACCAGCTAAACAGTCATAATATTTTATCACAGCAGTGTCCAGATGCCCCAATGAAGAAGCAAATATCATTTTCCCTGGTCTCTGCTTTTAACAATGCCAAATATATGTTTTGCTAGAGAGAAATGTCACCTCTGTTTTTATTAAGTAATTACAATGAATGTTTTTACCATAGTCAAAGATGATAATAGAGAAAATTTGCAAGTATATGAAGTAGTCCTCACTTTTTTGAAACTTGACTTCATCAGTCAGCGGCTTTTCTTTACTAGAAGCCATAATGAACATCTTTTTTTTTTTTTTTTCTATTGTTATTATTTATACTTTGCTCAGTTTGATGTTCATTCAACTGACATTTATTCAGATTCTTACATACATGTTTATTGATGCAGCCACATCTAAGACGATAAAGATATGTGTCTGAAATGCTCAGGGATGCTCATGCCAATTTAAATTTACACTGTCAAGTTTTTTAGTGATTCTCTCCCACATACAAAATAGATAAAACAGAGAGAGTTTCTACAGGACTGTACAAATAACAGGTCTACTGGATGAAGGATATCAAATGACAGCATTGTCTGAGAACTGCCTTTTCTCATGAAATTTAGAAGAAGAAAGTTGTCAGCTTACTCAGTGGAGAGAAACAGTTCTAAAGCAAGATTCATCTCATCTTAATACAGATGTCTAAAAGAGGCTGTTTTACTCACTTGGTGAAAGTGTCTATTTCTCTGCCTCAAAATAAGTTATGATTGAAGCTGTTTACTCAGACTTGAGTGTCTATGGTATAGAAAAATACGAAGAGATTAAAATCATTCTACATCAAAGCATTCTTTTTATTCCAAGTGTTCATATGCGGATATTTTTGTCTTTATTTTCTGAAAAATGTTCCAGCATATATGCTACAAGCCATAAATAAGATTGTGCTTACTGATCAGGAAGAAATTGACATGTTGAAGTTGTCACTTTGTCCTTTGGTCAGGCACATTTTTTCTGGTTAGTATCTTCACCCTCTGTGCATTATTTGTTTTTAATAGTTTTTCTAACACTTCCTAACAAAGGTTTAGATAAGCGTATGCTTATGCTTATTATTACATGCTATCTTTTATTTTTTTGTTATTTTTAACATAATTTCCCAAGAAACTCAGACTTCAATATTAATTATTTTCCCTCACAGCTAGAATATTAAGCTCTTAATTCAGTTGCCTAAACACAGAAGAAAAGTACTGCTTTTTGAAATACTTTAGGTTACCTGAGATATCCCCACAGGGATTAATAAAAACAATCTGTAGGAGTATCTTACTCCTTGGGAAATGCATTGGAAGTCAAAGCAGGCTGCATAGGGCAACTAGCATGGCAGTAGTCGCTGATCTCCTGAACTGAACTGAGCTGTATTATCTCATTGATTCTCTTGTTTATACAGTGAGTTCTAGTCTGCATTCTTTTCAGGTGAACTGGTTAGATTAGAAGTGTGTACTTATTACTAATTTTCTTCCTTAAAATGCAAAAATTAACTATGGAATACATCTTGAGCTTGTCTATCAATCCAGTTTCTGCAAACTCTTACAAAACACCCACTATGGAATATAAAATTCCATTTTTAATTTAAAAACTTTAATTAGGGTATATGTCTATGTATTGAATTATATAACAATATATGTCAATAACCAGCTCAGTTCAGCTACCCATGTATTCCTATCCACTGCCACTTGAGTTGTAAGAATATTTTGGCTAGCATCTAGCTGATACTTTAGAGCAAAGTAAGGTTCCTATAAGTCTTGTGACATATATGCAAACCCGTGAAACTTCGTTGATTATCTCTTTAAGTCTAAAATTAGTGCTAAAGGTTTAGGATTAGGCAATTTAATTAGGCCCCAAGTTGAATTTCTTTCTGGGTTACACTGGCAATAATGAAAGCTTCAACACTAAGCCTGCAGACCACAGATAAACAGAAACCTAAATGTGGGTGCTTGGAACTCAGGTCCAGGCTTCATTTCATGCATTCAGAGTCAGTGCAAAGTAGCAATCTGGCACTGCTCTCAACCTAACCATGAAAACTATGGTGCTGTTTCATTTGAACTTACACAGTGTCTTTTTTGCTTTTGAACTTTTCTACTTAAGCATGAGCAAAATCAGAGTGCACAAAACACACTTGAATCCAACTGAGTACTCGACAAACTTTAAGACTTCTTAAGCACTTTTGTAGTTTTTATCACCAGTCTGTGAAGTCATACGTGTTCACCTGAGTCACTGCTGTGAGGTCCTGCAGCAGCCACTGCAGGTGAAGCAGCCTTTGCTACTGAGCCTGGGGTCCAAGACTTGGTACTGGAAGTGGTTTTATTATGACTCCAAAACCCACTTCACTTACACAAACCCATGATATCATTTCCATGTTTTAAGAATGTTTCATGATTCATGTGATTATTTCCCCAAACAGTGTTTTTATTTTGTTTAAGCACAACTCTCCTAAATCACCTTGGGTCTTCAATCAGTATTGAATGCCTGCACAAATGCTGAGGTGAACAAGACACTTCTCTCACTACCTCCATCTCTCTCTCCATAAAATGCGAAGTATGGTATCAGTCTTCTTTGTGGTGAGATCCAAGATTGATCAATAAAAGCAGTATGAAAGAAATAGCTATTATTACGATTATTTAAAAAAGAGTCCAGGACAGTTTTCTCCCTTTTGGATTGCAAATGTTGAATTTTAGGCATCTCTAAGGCCTAAATGGTGTTTTTCAGGATTGCTTAATAGTTGGTGAGATTTTTAAATATATTCAGCTCAGATCTAAGTATGATTTCATTGAAGTCAATGAGAAAACTCCTGCTGACTGCTATTGTTGTTCTTTGATACTTACTGTGGAAATTGGAAGAATAAAAGTTGAATAAAAAAGCACCACAAAAAGATCTTTGGCTTTTATATACAACTGATACATAAAATTAACATTTTTTTTAAAGTAAAAGTTAATTGAATGAATTTACCAAATAAAACCGAAAGGCAAAAAAGGTAAACTTTTAGTATTTTAAATAATCAGCATTATGAATATAGAAAAATCTATAGAAATACATTACATAGGGAAATAAAGATGTAAAAATAATGCCTAATTACTGGCTTATTTGACACATGGAAACAGATACACATGATCTTCAGTCTTCCATACAGCAATTTACATTGTATTAGAGTGAACCCTAAATTTTTATCTATAATTACAGTAGGTATGGACACTGGATCCACTTTACGAGCCTCACTGGAGAGAAGTGTGTATTCAGGTTCACAGAAGAAAATCCCCTATATGTAACTTTTGCGGTTTATTGCCTTTTCATCCAATTAGCTTAAGCAGTGTGGGAGTGTACCAACACACATGCACGTGTGTGTGCAATACACAAGTAGATGAGCGTAGGTGTTTTGAGACTTACAGGAAAAGGAAGACAACAATACAAGGTAGATGAGAAAAAGGATAATATAAGAAGGAAATGTTCTGAAGTCCAGCAGAGGCAAAACTATAGTTAACTTACACATAGGCTTTTTTAAAAAGAAG
Source organism: Chaetops frenatus (assembly GCA_013400775.1). Lineage (NCBI taxonomy): Eukaryota > Metazoa > Chordata > Aves > Passeriformes > Picathartidae > Chaetops > Chaetops frenatus. The sequence goes on from VZTR01020569.1 coordinate 22,764, forward strand.
AAAGTAATACAGTAAGAAACTGACCAGACAAAATAATCAGAATAGTAATGCAAGGGTGTCTGAGTACAAAAAAGCTGCCCTGTAGTATGCTTAAAAAAAGTCCAGAAGAAATGACATCAAAAAGTTTTGCTTGAGAATATAACACTTGACTATTCTTACCATATTTACCACCATCCCCCACAAAGATGAACAGTAACGTTCTTATTAAGTAGGGCAGCATTAGATGCATTAATGTTTGGTTGTCTTTTAATTTATCATTCTCTTCCTACTTTAATGAGATCTGCTCTACAGCCCATAAAATAATTGTTATGGTAAACTGACTTTTTAAAATTAGCTACACACCAGTTGGTCCAGAAAGCTATTCCTCTGGATTATTCATGCACAAAATACCTTTGTGTGAAGCTCTTTCCAAATGTGTAATGACTGGAGTAAGTCCAGAAGTTTTCCTGCAGAGTCTCTCTGCATGACTGCCATTGCAAGAAGTCTTACAGCTTCTTTTCTCAACAAAGTTATGGTTAGGGTTACTGCAATGTAGAAACGCTGACACCGCTTTCATCCTCAACAATGAAAACCATAATGCTGCCACTTAGAAAATTAAAGTACTTCCTATTTTAAAAAAGAGCTGTTCTAAACTCCCTGTTCTATCCTTCTAGGTCATAAGTTTCTGTTACAGAATTTTTGCAAGGAATCTCTGAAGGGGGGGAAAACGTTCTGGTTTCCTGATTCTCCATTGTAAGAACCTAATAATAAGAGAANATGCAGTATGGATCGTGGGCAGCCCGCCTTAAGGCCCATAAAAAGGACGGCGAAGCTGGTGCAAAGTGTGGAGGGTAGAGTGAGGGACAGCATCCCTGACCTTTGCCTTCCCTCCACCACCACCATGGCCTGCTGCGAGAACCCTGAGGCCTGCGGGAGCCAACGCCGCCCGCCTGAGGAGCACCCCCGATCCCGCAGTCCCGGGCCGACGTCACCGGTGAGCTGTGGACCCCCTGCCCCGCCCCTGCAGCCCCGGGCCGCGGGCACCCGTGAGCTGTGGAACCCCTGCCCTGCTCCTGCGTCCCGCGGCGAGAGCACCCCGGGGCTCGGCGGCAACCATCGGGCACCGCTCCTGCATCCCGGAGGAAGGGCCGCCGCATTCCAGCCAAACTGCCCCAGAGATCGGAGAAGGCAGATAAGGCGCTTCAAACAGCAGGAAAAAAAAGGCAAAAACTGCTCTGCTCCCCTAACCGGCCTCAGCAGCACCGACAGGAGCACGGTGTGGTGGTGATCTATCCTGTGCTTTTTAAAGCAACCTTGGCCTTTTAAAAACTTGTCTCTACTTTTTCTTTCTCTTTGATTCTCTTACTATTAAATAAAATATATCAATTTTTGGCATCAACATTTAATCTCGTTTGGTTTTAATCTGGTTTTTGGGAATATTTTGAAGCTTCAGAGTTCTTTACGGTTTAGATACAGGGACTTAGTTTTCTTTGCTCCTCTGGGTTTAAATCGGATTGTAACATCCCTGCAGTTTCATTAAGTTACTTCAGTGTGATTCAGTACTGCTGTTTGTGCCCCAGACCATGTGTCCCACTGAGATAGTTATTCTATCCCAAATATTTCCTGCTGTGAGTGTCAGCTTAGGTCACAAACAGGGTTTACCAGCAATACTTTCTAACCCACCCTAGCTCAAATATATTCCCAAACCTAAGCAACTGAGATACGTCACATTTTAAGGATAAATTAGAGACACTGAAGAAAATTTAATGACAAGGCATGCTAATGTGTAATCTTTATCAGATATACGTACCATATAAAAATGTGCAAATGCAGTTCTGTTGTCACTCATCAAAATGAGAATGCTTCTTTCTCTGCAACATGGAACGAAAGTGTGGAGCTGGATTTCTGTCCTTGTGAAGGAGACAAAAATGTCTTTCCATTGCAGCTCACACTTCTCTCTTCAGCTCTTACAATACCTTCTGTAGAAGATGGTGGCAGCAAACAGGGAATTGACCTAACAGACTTAAGCAGGCCTCCCTAAATATCTGAGCATCTTGACTTTATTATCTAACAGCTCTACTTTCTTTTGCTTTCCCAAAAGAGTAATTTTTAGATAGGAGTTTTGACTGAAGATGGCACAGAGAATTGGAGTAATCTGCTAACCCTTCTGGAGCTTCAGCACTTGTATGGTTCTGAACAGAACAGAACAGAAATTAGCATTCCTAATATATTTTTTCCCTGTTTTTTTTTTTGTTTGTTTGTTTGTTTGTTTGTTTTTTTTGTTTGTTTTTTTTTTTTTTTGTTTTTGTTGTTTTTTT
>VZTR01020570.1:5690-26491 GCA_013400775.1 Chaetops frenatus
GAATTTTAGTAACTTCAACTTTAAATATGAGGAAAAACACAGCTAGAGCTCATATCAAATTCCGCACCTGAATAGGGATATGACTCCTTTTTGAACTATGGCTCAGCTTTGTGAGTCATTCCTATTACACACCTGGACTGAATTCCAAGCCCTGTGAATGTATTCCTGGTTTTAGGTGATCTTCAAAAACAGAAGTAATTTCTGGGAGAAACAATGAAGAATGATGATTTGCCTACTTAAGTTTTCTTAAATAATCTGGTTTGTACTGGCACTGTATTTACTCTCTGACTTTAATGTACAGCCCAGATAAGAGTAGAAAACTTGCAGATAGTATTTGTTATTACTATTACACACCTTACTTGCATTGTTCAATTTCAAGTCCATCTGATATCAAACACTAATTGTACGTATAATTGTTCCCACAACACCAGCAGAGGACTTAGAAAGTAATAGGTAATCTTACTTTTGAATACCTGTGCTTTCTCACTGACCCATAAATGTTATTTTCTATCTCCTCTATGAATTACCCCAAATAGAGTGCACTGTTTCTTGGACAAGAAAATTAGGAGGTTTTTATTTACCTATTTAGGAGTGCTGAAGCAAACTTTGTCAGAAATGACAACAAATAATCAACATAGCACTGTTCACCTAGACTGTACCTCTGAAAATGTTTATCTAGAACATCTAAATTTTTCTAGTCAAAAATATCAATCATCTCTATTTATACAGGTCCAGATAAGGAATAGAAAAAGAACATTACAACATTAGATAAAGTTTTAAAAGGGATTACAAAAATAAGGCCCAAAACGCAGCCCTATTAACAAGGGCTGATGTAGGACAAAATAATTTGGCATCACCTTACATTATTTAGTTCATCTGTCCAAAAGGACTTCTGTTTCTCCTGCTCTGCCTTTAAACTGTGTGCATGTGACCTTTTAGATCAATGCCATCAAAACATCAAGAAATGTATTTTAAAATAAATACTGGGTTGTATTCTTGGTTCTCATGATGTTAATTCCAGGTTGCTTTGTGGGTCTGACTTGAGGTCTGTGTCGCTTTGCAGCTACAGCTGCCAGGAGAGATGAGTCCCGTTCAACTTTGTATCTTCTAAAGCAGCAATCTGGACACATATTAAAATTGTATGTAAATATGTCCAGTTCGCAAAACAACATAATAAGAAGGTAAATGTTAGTGAGGCTGGAATGCTCCTGAAAAATCAGTATTAAAAATTTTGAATAAAGGGTTGGGGATGGAGCAGTAGATCAGTACAAAAATTTGAGGAACACTACCATATTTTTGGATTAATATCCTATAGGCTTTCTTCATAAACAAATTAACAACAGATAGATAGATGAAGAGTTTTATCAAGAGTATAGTTTATAAGCATGACTAACTGAAACATGGGGAAGTTCACCTCAAAGTTACCTCTCTTTTCTCCCCACCTGTGCTTCCCTTGATTTTTCCCAATAGCTCACTCTTAGTAACAGCCTATATGTATTTCCCTCTTCCTACTTGTATTACTCATCACAGGAATCCTCTTGCAATTAGGGGGATGCACTGAACATATAAAAACGCTGATGTGGGTGGAAAAAGGGGTTGTAACCTATCATATTTTGATGCATATGCACTGGCTTTTGAAAATACCACCTCACACTTAGAAAAAGAGGCCAGTGCTTTCATCCTTTCTCCACTTCTATTTTTGAAGGCATTATTAAAGCTGTACACAGGCCAACGCTGTGGGCTGCTGCGATGGAAGCTCTAAATCTGGATTATTACTAATATTAGGTGCATATATCTGCAATACATGCTGTTACACATGAAATCAATGTAGCAGCAGCGAATATTTTTTGATGTCCACCAAAATCTACATACTTTTATGTAATTACAAAGACAGGATTAAAATACCAAAACCAAAACAACTGGAGTGAAATCCTACCACATCCACAAAGAACTAGGAAATGGACCTGGAAGCACATGAAATAGAGCTTCAGCACAGGAAAAGAAAACAAAAAAATATTCTTCCCTTACAAATATCTTTTTAGATGGTGACTACTACAGCTATTGCTGATAAAAAGCAGCTGGGCCAGTTGATGTCCTCAGAGCTTAATCCTGCTCCTGGAGCACAGGAGGATGATCTTACATTTGTAGTCTCTTCATAACTGTACAAATAGTTTTTGCAGCATTTGGCTCTTTAAAATTCACTCTTATTTGGTACAATATTTTGTCTTTACAGCTTAACTTTGCTGCAATATAATCGCAAATTTATGTCTTAATCCAACTGCATCAATGCTGCATGTGTCCTAGTGTGAGGATGCAGTCTCTTCACTTTTATTTCTTCTGCCTCCAACCTCCCCATTTCCCATCTTGCTTTTCATTGGGTTTTTTTATGCTGTAGGTGTTTTATATATCCCATATGGTGACCAATGCAGCCAGTGTATTGACTGGAAAAAAACAGGAGGGGGAAAAGGAAATAAAGAAGGAGTGGTAGCACCACTTCTCCTTTTTTAGCTATAGTCTTCCACCCCTGCTATCAGTAAATCCATGCAAGTAAAAATAACATATTCAATACTCACTGCAAACATAGATTTTGATAGGTTATTAAAATTACTGTTCCCAGGGCTATTGACAGATACACTGAAAAATGTGCATGGAAGAGAAAGAGGTATATTGCCTCTATTTCTTTGTTACCTCCAGGAAAAAATAAGTAAGAACAAAACAAGCTGGAGGTAGAGGTGGGGATAAGGAGATTGTTCTTAAAATTATTTCCATCCTTCTACAATCTCTTTTTAACTCTGCAAAACAGACCAAATCTCGCTCTGAGAAATACTAACATTTAGATTATGGACACTTCAGGATCATCCCTCTGCATTTAGTTGTGCTAAATAAAAAGTGAACTCCTCCTGATAGTATGTGAAACATAGCATGCAGGTATGGATATTTTTTCACATAATTCATTCCCCCTAGGATGCAGGTAATATCTCAACCTTAAGCACCATGAAGCACTCTAAATATTTTTAAGCATTATGCTGATTGAACTTACATTTATTATAGTGGTATTCCTATTTAAGTCATGATAATACATCTCAAGAGCAGTGTATTTTCAAACAAAGCTAACCCCAATATAGCCACTGCACAGGATGATGGTTTTCAGGAATGTTCTCCAAAATACCTGATTTAGAAAACCCCTCAATAAGCCAGTAATACCACCACAACAACACCATTATTTTTCACTCATCAGATTCAAAAGAATACCTGATAATGCTTTCACTGGAATCATACCATGAGCTGTGAAACAGCACAGGACAATAGTCCAATAGCTGCACCATGCAATTAGAAATGCAAATCTAAATCTACCTAGTTTTTCTGTGACATCCCTCCTATCCCCACCTTCCAATGACAGTAAGAAATTTCTAAGAAATGCTCTTTGTTGTGCTTCAGAGATATTTTTAAATTACTGCAAAAGTGAAACAAATACATTTCTGCTATGCACTTGAACTTTTTTATCTAGTTTTAATCTACAAAACATTTGTCTAACCAAAGTACTTGGCAATCCTAGCATTCCATGTACAAGCATATTTCCTTCGTATTTTTTTCATTTTATGACACTTTAATTGTTCACAAGTAATAACATAGTTGATTAATTTTTATATTTGATGCTGTGATTATGTTTTGAAATCTAATTTGTAAGAACTGAGGTCGTACTTTAATACAAACCCACAGCCTTCTAAATTGAAAAACAAATGGTCCCTGGTCCCTCCTCCCCCACCCACCCCACCCCTCATCTCTTCAGCATTTAGATAATGCTACCCTAGACTGATGCTTCTGCTGCACAGACCCAAAACTGCCTTAATTTGCTTGTGAGATGATAAAATACAACCACTGGCTGTGTCCCAAACAGAACTGCAGTTACAGTTTAGCAACAGCCTATGCTTTTACATACCAGAAAGTATAATTCTCTTTCTGGAGTGGTTCCTAAGACTGAGCACTTCCACTTAAGTTAGTGAAAGCTTGAGTTGAAGAAGTTTGACAACTATATTTGCCCCGATTTTACAGGAAAAAATAATTTCTGTATACTTTCAAGATTTTGGACATACAAGAAAAGGGAGTAAAAGGGGCAAGCTAGCACTTCTCTCATTCTCTCCATTTGAGTGAAAAGGGTTTGCTCCCCAATCTTTGGTTCTTCACTTTAAAAGCATCTTCCTTCAGTGAAGCTTCACAGCAACTTCAAATTCTCAGTAGGCAATGCCAGGCATCGAGGTTAACAACAGGATCTAACACTGCCTTCCCAACTAGAGGAGATGTTACAAGAACTGATTATTGAAATAAAAATTCAACAACTGCTATATGATCTAACTTTACACTCTGATTATCAAAAAAAATGGCTTTTTTGAAATGATGGAAAAGTCCAAACAGTAAGGCCATTATTTTGGAGATTCTTTGTGCTCCCCCAAAATCAAGTGTCCTCAGCTCCTTGAATAAGTACCTGGTAAATAAAAACTGTAGATCTCCTCTATTACATGAAACTGAGGGGTGTAAAAATGCTTGTTCTGAGTGTCTATGTTGGACATGAATTTCGGCTGGATGAAAATGAAATCTGTTTTTGTTTTAAATACAAAGTCAATGAGTGAGTCATTTTGCACGTGCCCCACTGTAGCCCTGCCTCTGAAGGACATTGTGCCTGAGTGGCTTTGCAGTCATCCCAGCAGATGATGGGTGTGCTCTTCAGGGCTTAGGCAGTTGCCACCTAAGATAATGGAAAACTGTAATTTTATTAGAATAAATGCTGTAAATGACTAATGCTACAACTTAGAATAGCAGCTCTTCAGATGGAGACCTCCAGATAAAATAATTGATTTTCAATTGCCTAAGGCTGTCTCAAACCATCTCTGCTTGCATTACATATAGTAACCATTCTCTTCAAGGTTGATTAAATCAGGCTAGATTTTCTTTACTTCAACTACATCCTTTTAGAATGGTTCCAGACATTAAGGAGTTTCGATATATATAAAATAATTTCTATTTCATCACACAGCAAAAATCTCAGCACGAAATTAAAATTTGAAACTGTGTCTTATGGTTCATTGTTCTAATGAAAATGTACATGTCAAGAATATTTTGCAATGATTACTCAAGGCCATCAGTTTAGAAGTTCTTGGTTGCCAAATGCGAGACTACCACTTTGGAATTAAGTTGATATTGGTGGTCTGATTTGTAGTTCTCAGTTATGTAAGTAAAGCAGACACTTCTAGACGCTACAGTGTACATACAGGATAAGATTTGCACTCTGGAACCAGGTCTATCATAAGCACCTGCTCACATAGGTATGTAAAAAAGGCATGTTTTCAAATAAGCTCTCTAACTAAATAATGCAAAATTACTTATCTTGATTTATTTCTTTTGGGAAAATTTTTGGACACGAAGAACAAGCAAATCACATAAAGCTTCCTCTACTGCAGAAGTGCCTGATGGAGAACATGATGATTCACAGAGAATGGAGAAAAGAAGGATGTATGGGAATGCACAGATTTTAATTTCATTTACAAATTAAAAATTTTTGTCAGATCTGATAAATAAATTGATATTCTTACTCCAAAGGACATTCTTTTTAGGGTGATGGCCAAAACTAGAATGGCATTATGGTATCATAAAGGTATATAATTTTACAGATATAAATGAAACAAAGTGATCTTGCTTTAGGCAAAGGTGTTTACTAAATGTCATTGTGATTTGGTGACAATGTTTTTCTCATGACAACTTCACATCTAGTTCAGAAATTGTAGCTGTAGATGCAGGGATCTTGTCCACTGCTTGCTGTTGAAGCAGGAGAAATTTGTATTCCAGATTACTATAACTGCACTGTCCTTTTTTTGCACAGTTCAATGTTTTAACTCAGCTTTGGCCACACTCCCTGCCAATATAACTGTATTTTGACTCCAAAAGCTCTATTCAAATTTTCACCATGTGGTGCTCAGAAACATCGTCAGCAACACTGTATTATCCCTACACATCTTTGTTTCCTGCATTTTCTTTTATTAAGAGTAACTAAACGATGATACAATGCACTCATCTTATTTTGCAGTTACAGTTATCTCAACTAGAAAATGCTGCAGTTTTCTTGATCCTCCACACTTTGATTCAAAGCAACCTCATTAAGCACCTTGCTTAAGATTCAATCTCTGTATCTTTTTATCAAGTTGAGTTCAGCCACATCAGTAATACTTTCAGCAAAATGATTGAAGCACTCACAGTTGATTGTGCATTAGAAACCAAATCTCTTCTCAAAGCAAAGAGGGAGCTTTCCAAACCATGACTGTACTTGCAAAAGATCCAGGCTTTCTTGGTAGGGCTACAGATAAAATCTATGTAAACCTTTCCTCTATAGCATAACTGCCATCATCGCTCTGCCTCCTGTATCATTCACCGCCACAAAGGAAAAGACAGGAGTTGAACCAAAAAATACTGAAAATATTAAGTACAGTAACTACAATTAGTTCGTGGCACTGAAAAACCAGCTTATTCAAAATTTGCAACTCATGACCAAATTAAACTCTATAGAACTGCTTAATCCCTTGGCTGCAAACAATTGCCTAGGGTATTTAAATTACATATGTAGATTGGTTTCCTGTCAATCTCTCCTTGCAGTGACTGAGAAGGAACGTGAGAACTGATGATGCTCCTGGTTCTATAACCACATATAAGGTATTGAATACGAATATAATAATATGAATATTCCATAGTCACTTTGCAATGCAATTTTATTTCCTTTGCACAACTGTTACTTATGTTATAATTGGTTTTACAAAATCATTCTCCTTTTTGCAGTGGCTGGACACAGGGGAAAAATAGAAACAACTGATTCTGGTTTATTATTTTGTTTTTCCTCAAAACAAGAAGAAAGAAATTACCAATTCGAGCAGCCTAGACAAGAGGCAATGTCAAGTAGGAGTTTCAACTAGTTGGCAGACAATAAAAAAGGGTAAATACTGTATTTTTACTATTTTTCATAAAGTTTCCCATTTCAAAGGAGACACTAGTACAGCAAAATAACTTATTTTTCCATTATGTGCAAAAAGCAACACAGGATGTACAAGGAGACCATGTGACAGACAACACAGAAAATAGAAATTTTCAGTTCCCCTTGAAGTTGCTAAATGGAGCTTAAAGACTAACTAGCAAAACACATAAAAGAATGTAAAAGTAGACCACCAACAGCATAAACACATTGCTTCTGCTTACTCAATTTCAAAGTATCTGCTTTCAAGTAATGGATATAAATGCTACCTCTCCTACCTATTATCACTAAAATGCAGTAGTGGAGAGTAAACTGCCAGCCAGCTGATGCCTCAGGTTTTTCAGCTGTGCTGGAACCACAGCTTTCAAAGTGTTGTCATCCCAGAGCAACACTGGGCATCCCTATTCTCTCTGTATTACCCAGAGTGACACATGCTTCCATAGCCCATTGTCCCAATCATCCAGAAACTGAAACAGTAAAACCATCTTCCATCCAGTTTTTGAAGCAACTGTGAAAAGCATTCCTTTTTCACACTACTGAAAGATGCCTTTTTGAAAGGACTGTCAGAGCAGACATGAATTGTGCAGTGGGCACCACCACCTGACAACCTGGCTGCTTTAGAGACCACACTTCACATCACCACTGAGGGGCTGTAAGGAGTTAAACGGTGTTTCAGACAGGCAAATGTGATTTTAAGACCACAGAAGGACTTTACCATGTGATAAGCATAAGATGGAGTGGCAGGGTGGCCTGGCTCCAGGCCAGGGTGATGTATCCAGACAAGGGTTCCCACTGCGGCAAACTGCGGAGCCGCAACTGCTTGTGCACAAATGGCTGGTATTACCTCAACCCCTTGTTTACACCTTAATTCAGGCAGAGGCATCTCTCAATAATAGGATCATAACAGAAGCAGAAAAAATACAGAGGTAAAATAACAAGTCTTCCCTGGGATTTATCAAAAATGCAAAAAAAAAAAAAAAAAACTATGGGGAAAAAAAATGAAAAGAGAAGAATAATACATAATCAGCTTGGTTTGAACTTCTTTTGAAAGAAATTAGGCAAGGCTGCAAGAGTCAAAATGAATTATCAGTCTTCTAATGTAACAATTATACTTTACAATTTGAAACTGAGAAAGGGAAAAAAGCTCCTAAACTTTGGAATATGCTTACTGCAGCTAATAAATTTAGACTATATATGCACCAAAATCTTCCTAGATTCCAAACTGTATTGGCACCAAAGTCCTGGGTTAGCATCTGCACTAAACAGTGCTGTACAGAATGGCACCAAAGCTGAAACTCTCCCCCTTGGCACCCTGTTCCCATCAGCAAGCAGCCAGGCAGTCACCGTAACTCCAAGAAGTATTTATATGTTTATACACTTCTCATATATTTGAACTCATGCGTAAGAATCTTGCTCAGATAAGTAGTTAAAAGGTACAAGTGAAACAGCTTTGGCACAGACAGGATATTGAAAAGACTCACTATAAAGGCTCATTCAGAACAGAAAAAAATCTGAGTTGATCTTAAGAGTCTGAAGAACTGTCAAATGATCTGTGACATTTAGAATTGTGAAATAAAATCACAGAATGTGTTTGAGTTGGAACGGACCTTTAAAGGCCATCTTATCCAATCCTTCTGCAATAAGCAAGGACACCTTGAACTAGATCAGGCTGCTCAAAGCCCCATCCAATACTCCTTGAATATTCCCAGGAATGGGGAATCCACGACTTCTCTGGACAATCTGTTCCAGTGTTTAACCACCTTCATTATAAAAACCTTGTTCCTTACATCTAGTCTGAATTTACCTTCTTCCAGTTTAAAAACATTACCTCTTGTCCTGTCATTTTTCTTGTTTCTTCATCTGTAAATCTCTACTAAAGCTCAAGAAAATATTTCTGACATGAAAAAGAGTTGTCAAATTACTGTGTCTGCTTCATGACATAACAAGACCTGTAACTCTAAAAACCCTTTAACAGCAAATAATATCTTTAACTAAAAATCAAAATCAGATATGTGACAGCAGCTGAAGTACCAATGCACAAACCACCTTTAAATTGGAAAGCTCAGAGAGCTGCACGTTGCCGTCACTATTCAGAACTGCAGGGCAGTCATATCCAAAGAAATTCATCAAATGAAGTACACAACTATCAGCTTAACTTTAAATGTAATTTTAAAAATGGTGCACCTGAATTTTACTATACCTTTTTTCATGCACTAGTAACACATGAATGATTTTCTGTGTTTACATATGAACGTCCCACAGCAGCAGAACATCGTCTGCTCAGGGACACGTGTGTCTTTGGACACTTCTTTTTCCACACTACCCCTTGTAGGCTGTGTGGAAAACCTTTCAGCTGAGAGTTTGCCCAGTGAAGCTGAAGTTAAGTCGATTCAAAGCATGACATACAGCTCCCTGGGCCATGCTTCCTCATAAGAACTTCAAATGGAAGTGAGGATTCTTCATGCCATTGCTCTGTGCCAGTAGCTGGTTTATTTATATTCAAATTCAGAAAGGAAAGACTAAAATTAGGACTCTGTAAGCAGAATTCACTTTTCAAAATGTTCCAATTGTTTTAGCATCTGGGCACCTTTGAGAGCAACTGACTGATATATCACTATGGCAACACAAAGAGGCCTCAATAACTTGAACTATTAAGACAGCAAGAGGTTTTTAAGTCTTGTATTTCTACAAAATATAGCAAAGTTAATGCAACATCCTAGACAACATTGAGGGCTGAGAAGACAAAGTAAGGCAGAGCTCACATTTCTTGTTTTCCACCCTGACATCACACTGACCATGTATTTCTCCGCTTCAGTGTCTGTTGTGGAGTGGAAAGACAAAAACCACAAAGGCATGCTCTTCTTCTTGCCAAATCCACTCCTGGTGAATAAATGAGGTAGGGATTTTGCCCAGTGCACAAGCAATGAGTCAGCAATTACCTGGGTATCACAATGAAATTACTCCCTGATGAAATGGTTTGAGCTTCCAAGAAAAAATACAGGGGGAAAAAATTGGCCCTTGACTCCTGCAATCCTGATAAGATCTAATCACAAACACTTAAAGTCTCCTTAAGATTTGCTGCTTACAAAAAAAAATACATTAAGCAAATACATTATGTAAAGCCACTAAACAGTTTCTTTCTAAAACAAAATAACGTCATTAATCAAATATTATACAAGTAGCATTAATTTTTTTTTTTTTTTTTGTCCAGCCTTCACAGCTTCTTGTGTTCTGAATGTCTTGGATGTAATTTTACTGTGGCATACAAGATAATTATTTTTAGCTATTTCTAACTGTTAAACATTTTATTATCATTAATATACATATTATCTGGTTTGGATTACACACTTTTTTATGTAGCTTTAGAAAGCATTAGTTATTCCTAACATACTCTGTCCCTGAAGGGTCTGAAGGCAGAAACCTCTCCCTACAGGACCTCGATGACTGGCCAGTCCTCAGCCCTCTCTGATATTGACAATTTTTGGACATGCAAGACAAAACCATATAGGTGCACAAAGATAAACAGAAAAATCAAAGCATCAATGTTGTTTCCCACATGAAGTGAGTATCAATAACTGTAATCCACACATGCAGAGCAGCTCATACATGGAGTCTGCATTCCAGTCAATAGAATTCAACAAGTGCCAAGGGCATGTTTGCGTTGGAGACAGATGACAGTGGGATACTTAGACACAGGAATTAGGATATGTTTTGCTTCCATTAACTAGATATGAAGAAAACTATCTGCATGTAGAAAGCACAGGGTAAAATGCAAGATCAGTATGCTAATGTTTCATTCACAATGCTGGAGATTTTCTTGAAGCTGCATGCTTTCACCTCCCTACTATTACTTTGAAGGTTTGTACAAAATTCACTGAATTCCAGTTGCAAACCTTTTCCAGAAAGATGGTTCTGTTTAATTTCAAATATACCTGGCAGAAATGTTGGCTTAAAGACACTTACACACTGCTACAGCTTCATCTGGAGAAGTTCAAATACACTTAATCTGTTTAAGCACAAGGTGGCTTTGCATCAAAAAAATTCCAGAGCCACAGGTCATATTTTTAAACATGAGTATTGGAAGAGTAGCAGAGGTTAGAGCATGTTTCTGAGACCTCCGAGTGCTTAGGAAAAGTTATGTCTATGTTCTTAGAAGGTAACACTAATCAGGTTGCAAAAAATAATAAAAATAAAAAACAGAACACACAAAAAATCTAGAAGGTGGCTTCATTCAGCACATGCTAAAGAGATATCAGTTTCCTACTTTGAATTCATAAGGGGTTATTAAATGCTGAATCTCATCATAGTAGATGAAAAAGCCAATCAAACAACAGTGCAGGTTTCCCTTATAGTGAAGACAAGAAAAATGTTCTATGCTGCTTTGAACTAACCAGAAAGATTATTCTGGATTTCAGCACAGTATTTTACAGCCCATTACCTTTCCAATGCCTTGGTATTCAGAGAGCCACACAACTGAACCACTACAAAAATGCTCACAGCATTTTAAACATAAGGCCACTGCAGTAATACCTAGACAATAAGTAACATAGTGTGTTAAATTTTAAGTACAGGTAGTCTAGATGAAATGAGTTTATCACCACACTGAAAAAGATACCACAGTCAGATACAGACTTAAGTCATAGATCTGTAGCAAGATCAGAACCCATCTAATCTACTCTAATCCAGCAGTGGTGTTTTGGATGTTTCAGGGGTTTTTGGGGATGTGAGGGGATGTTTTAATTTTCTTACAGTAATAGGCATGCAAGCCAGGACTCCACAGACAAGTTCAAAGCTAAACTTGTACATACCAAGAGAAGCAGAAAACTAAATATAAATGGTAAGGACAGCAATGATGTCATATTATCCATTGTAACATTTTTAATTACCTTCCACACTTTAAAAGGCACAGACTCCAAGTTTGTATTGTAATAAAGCCTTACAATTATGTTTTAAATCTTTTCATGAAAACAAAATTATTGTTATTCTCTGGGGACTCAATCATTATGAAATAACCATCCTGCCTGGTATTGCAAGGCAAATCTTACTGAACACACTGTGGTTATAATTCTCATCAATGCAAGATACCAAATTACAGTCTAATTAAGGAGACAGAATTTCCCTGGAAGAACACATTACCACACTTTTGAAGATGCCATCATATCTTGTATCACAGAGGTAAAATGGTCACTGGAAAATTCTGAAACATCTCAGATGAGCTGAGCATTTATGAATCACCTTCTTTATAAAAGTTAACTACTTGCAAGAATGAAAGGACTATTCAAACAAAAAAAAAATCATCTTATCCAACCTGTTAAAAAGTCACTTTCTAAGAGTATAAACGCCCATTTCCTCTATATATGCCATTATCAAAAGTCTTGGGAAAAAATGTAGGCTAATGAACGAAAGTCACAGCTTAGCCTCAGGCCAGTTTCTACTTTTGGAAACACCTATGAAAGCCTGATGAAAGAGAAAGGAGGATATATGCAATATATGCATATCCAAAAGAGAGAATTTGGCCTAGTGTTTAAATTGCACTTGTAAAGATCATATTATTTGAATAACTCACTGTTTGGACACATCAGGCATGATCATCTGTTCTTTTTTCCTTGTATCCACTGTTGTCTCTACAGGGGTAAGTACTACAGCAGCACATGACACTATTGACTGGTATGAGTCTTCCTGGCACACTGTAAAGATAAAAAAATCTCAGTGTTAAACAGTGAACTCAGTTCGCACTTTACAGGAAAAAAAACCCAACAAATCTGTCATACTATGACAAAATACAAATAATTAATCAGACTTCACTGTGGTCACATGGTATGAAAATGCCATTGTTTTTCCCATTTACTAAAATGCTTACTTTGCACATTTTTTTTTTCCATTGACTGATCATTCACTATGTTTTACCTAGCACAAGATCCACTGTCAATCTGCTCTAGCTCATTGGGGTGTCTGAATCCTAAAAGGACTTACATTTCATAAATGACATCAGAATATGATTCACTTCTTAGTTCTTTATCATCTAAGACTGAAAATAAGGGTAAAAATAATGGGTGGTTTCTCCTACCTTCAAAAATTTCAAACTTTGTAAGAAAATAGATTTGAGAAAAACTAATTAGTGATTTATTTTTCACCTTTAGCTGTTATGACTCACTTTACTCTAAAAAGGCCAAATCAAATTGGTCTAGAAGTGATAGCTGATACATTGACTCATGCTTTCCTTTAATAAAAACTATATCTGTATTACTGTGTTGAATGTACAACTTAGACAGTATTTAGAGCTAGGAGGAGGATCACCCATTTCAGCTCAGCACCTGGCTCAATTAGCACTAATAAATGAATACCCAAAAGTTTGCGACCTCTGAACAGAGAATTATATATGGTAAAATTCATACACATTCTTAAATTCTAAATTTTAAGTGTCACTAGTAATTCAGCTTTTAGCTGTGACCATTCCTACTGATTTTGAGGCTACAGATTTCCTTTAAAGCCACAGTATCCCTTTCTGAAACAAACAAAAGCTGGAATTAAGAGTTAGTTTCATTGAACAGAGCATGACAGCTTCTTACATTGTATTTGGTACTATAATGTATTATATATAGGCAATTAGAAATGTGGTGGCCTATCTCTAAAGAGAAGGTCACATGGTATTTTATAATAAACAGATTTCATAGAGTGCACACATGTACACACATCCAATAATGTAGCCTGTGAAACCAGAATGACTGTGGCAAATTCTCAGCAATTCAAAATCAGAAAGAACCTATTTCACAAGTACATACATTTATGCAACAGTGGTACAGTTGGGAACGTTGAACTGTGATATTTATCTATTATTATTCTGTTCTCTGCAATCATGTGCCTCCTTATTCACCACGGACAACAAACCTTCGGCATAATCTATGCTCCCTTTACAAAAAAAGCAAAACTGGAGGAAAACTTCACCCATATTTTTGACTGGGTCAAGAACAGCTAATTGTGTCATTTCACCCTGAGGGTGAATTACCTTCAGCCCAAACTCAGCACACACCAAAAGGACACGCTAGTGCTCCACAAACACCCTAAAACACTAACAGGAACAGGTCAGGTTGGGGCTGGATATTTCTACAAAGGTCCTTTTATGCTTTCTAAGCGATCCATCAAGTAGCACAAATGGCTGGAGCACAGGCCTTCCTATCAGGAAGGAAACCTTTCGAGGAGTGCTTGTAATTACATTTAATTCATGTGATGTTCTCCAGCATTGTTTATGCTTGTATTTTAAATATTAATGTGCACACTGTGACTAAGGCACTTAAGATGACCAGTATTGAAACCTTACCTTCTGCTTTTCTTTGGAACCAGCACTACCCAATACTTTGTCACGATCATAGACACACATCTCCAAAAGATGGTCATACACAAAGAGAACTTGCTATATTGACTACAGTAGGACTTAGGTTATAGCTTGATGCACCATAAATGAAAATTAAACTAACGCACAATACATTGAACCTAAGAGACAACACAAGAAAAAATGGAATTTTAGGTGATTGTACATCCCACGATATTATGTACAAACAGCAGACCATCTACTATCATGATTCTGCTTTGTAGGCACCAAGTACTTTAAAAAATAGTGTTTTCTCATTACAACCATGTCATGGGTTTGTTCAAAACCGGGNTGAATATGTGCAAATAAGAACATTTATGTCTGGTTGTCTCTATATTTCCAGTCAAAGAAATACAAAAAGATAGGCTTGTCATAATGCACCACTGATACTCAGTACCTGAATTTTAACAAGAAACACTGATAAAACAGGGAGCATTAAGGATGAAGCAAATACATATTTTTCTTCAGAAGACCTGTTGTACTACCTGAATATCAAGTTATCACTTTAGAACTAGTAAAAGGTCTGGTGACAAGCATCACAGGGAAGGGTTTGCCCTAGATCAGGCACTGTCCATCAGAGAAGTTACAAAAAAAATGAAAGAGGGAATCATGAGCAACAAAAGACACTGCAAATCTCCCACCCTTTACAGAAATGTCACGAATTAATAGAACTGTGAAATTGCTTTTGTTTAATAATTAATTCTATATAGGAGTTGTATAATCCTTTAATTTACAGCTGAAGACAAACTCAGTGGTCATCCAGTGACTTGAGCTCATGGAATTTATTATCCCCCATTCTAGATAGCAATACTCTTTGGTCTCACTTTAGAAAACCAGTACAATTCCTCCTTTTTATCTCAAGTCTCTGTGCACACTCATAAGTCATTATGGGCCTGTATAATTAACTAAAATGTCATGAAATAGCGATAGCACAGCAGCAAGCAATTTTCACCTACTGGAGTGTATGCTCTTATTATCTGTCCATAACTTGCATTAAAATAATGAGAATGTGCTTGAATATGGACTCTCAACTTTAACACTGATGGGGATGGGAATTGTTTTACTTTAGATTGTTTGCATTTTACATTCCAAACTCAACTCTTAAGTGTAGCTTCATTTCTACACCTTCATTTTTAAATCTACTAGTGGCTTACGGTACTCTAGAAAAGACCAATCATGATATCCACACGCTGTACTCTTTATGAATCAAAATCTGCTCAATCCCCAAAATATCACAAACATCAGATAAACAATTACTCTAAGGGATCACTCCTTTTAATCATAAATCCTCTCACGTGTCCAGCTTGCTCCTTAACATCCAGCAAGAACCTAAAAATTTAGCCTTCCCACATGAATTGGTAAGGAAAGCAGAATTTCCAGTCATCTGAGTTAGTGTTCGGCAAAGCCATCAATGTAAGCAGCTAGCTCAGCCTACATTATTCCTGATGCATACCTGCAGAATGGTGGGAACAACTGTACAAGTTATCAACAACAAGGGGAACAATCAGTCAATTTTATACTACCTGTAGCAGGTTCTTTAAGAAACTAACATTTAGTATCTCAGAATGTGTTATACACTGAATACCTTCAGAAAAAAAAAATGCAATTTGCATGAGACGGTATTTTTCAGTCCTTTATTCGCAATTCAACCATTACATGAAGAAGATACTAATTGTAATGAAATAACACAACAGAAGAAACATCTTTACTATGTGTTATCATTAAAGAAACATATTTTTCTTAGTGAAACAAAAGAGACTACCTACAAATTACAAGTCATGCAAAGGAGAACTCCACAGAAAAAGCAAAGCCTAATTTCATAGACTACTATTATAAAAGATCTGTACTACTTCTGAAGCTGCACAGTTTCTCCCCAGATCCTTCAGTTTAATGATGCATGCAGCTTGTTTTCTTCTATCACCAAGTGTTTTAAAAGTACCCCATATATTCATCACGAGGAGAGTTGGCTTGGATTTATCCTAGTTGATTTAAGCAGTCCCAGAACATCATTCACTATCAAAACACATCTTCACATCTGGAGAAGAAAAACATAAGCTTTTTTTTTTCTTTGCTGTTTCTTTCAAGAACAATGAGAAAGACTAATTAAACATTTTTCTTCTACTTTGAACCAACCAGTGAAAAATTTTTAATTCTATAAATAGTAGGACAGTAGGAAACCTTCAACAGCTACTGAATAAAATGTGTCTCTCCAGAGAATAAAAAGATTTTTAAGCTTGAGGGACATCATTTACATCATCGATTTCAAACACTTAGTTGTACACACTTCCCCCCCGCCTTTTTTTTTTTTAATTGAGGAGAAAGAAAATCTGGTTATAATTGCCTGCTATCAAAAAAAGATCTCCCTTGACACAAGATGTAAGATGAAATTAGAAGCAAGTACTACCTGCTTAGAGAAAACAGAAGGGAAATGTTCATATGCAGTGTGCAATGAAGCATAAGGGAATCATGACACAGGGACACAAAAACAGTGAAGTATTTCAGGATTTCAGAAAGCTGGGCACTTATCCTGACAATTCAAAGTATTTACATTTATGCCTATGAAGTTTAAAATTATCAGCTCTCATCATTCAAGAGATCGACCAAGTCTGGAAACAGAAGCTGTTTTATAACAAAAACCCTTCTGTTTTGGTCAAAAACTCAGCAAGCAGCCAGGAACAGGGAAGGCACTAAATGCTTTACCCTGAAATGTCTACCAGCTGCCACTGTAGGAGACAGGGGCTAGAGCATGAGGGAGCAACATCTGTATCCCAAGTATCCAACCCCACATCCCCTTTACTACCAAAGGCCAGACATTACGTTTTAGTAACTCTGGAACACCAATTCTCAGTGCAGGCACTGAGAGCATTTAGGCACATGGTTTCCTAAACACCTCTCTGCCATGAAAAGGCTCAGGAAATGATCCACCCTCTGAGGTACTCTGAGCAAAGGACATGGAAGTGCTGCAAAATATGTAACCCCTACACAGCTTCTTCATATAAGGGAAATTCAGGACAAAGAACTGTTACACTTAAAGCAGAGATTTTGCTAAAACAAACAAAACCAGAAGCACAAACACACCAACCAGCCCAAAAGGAAGAGTGGATACACTGTAAATTTCTTTAGTAGATTAGAACAAGTCAAGAGCTGATGAAACAAAAAGCAACATTTGAAACAGGCAACTCAAGCTATTTTGCCATGAAAGTTGCTGACATTAGAAATAGCATGTAAGAGAGGACCTTGAAATCCAGTCTACTAATTCTGGTATGTCCAAAAGAACTGTGATTAACCACCATGCTAATCCCTTCCTGACTGCACAAACGTGTCCCTCTGATAGTCCTGGGCCACTCAGAGGGCTCAGAAAAGAACCAGCATTCTGACTTGTCTCTCCACCAAACATCACCTGCATGAAACACATCAGCAAAAATAAGTGTATGAATTCAGTTCCACTCTCTCTCAGCCCCAGAAACACAATAAAGTCTTTTACTACTTTGTTATTAAACCCTAGAGCCCATGGAGACTTTCAGTCTCTTTAAAGCAACACAAAAGGTCAAGGTATTTTATGTGAAAGCTATTTTTGCCCATCTACTCATATTAAAAAAAAAAAAAAGCCCAATATTAAAAAATAATAATAAAAAGGCCTAATTTTCCTGCTGCTTGATAGTAGATTTGATGATGGTCTTTAGAGAAAAAAGGAAACTAAATAGATCTGTATCTTTTATTAGTTCAAATGTTATTCTAGGGCCTCTTGTCCCTTAGAAACAGCTACATTTCACAATATTGGCCAAGAGAATACTTAAGAGAATGAGTGTATATGCTCACAGTCCCCAAAGGGTTTGCTGTAATAATTTTGCAATAAAACCACAGGCCTGGTTCTTAAACACAACATAGTCACAATCAGAAATTCTGTAACAGCAACAATTACAGGCCCATTATGGGCAAATGAATTACTTTTTATCAAGTTCTTATGCTTCATGGCTCTTTTATAGTATTCAAAAAGGCTGCACACACATATCTGCTTTGTGTTATCTACACTGGCACACAAACACGAAGGGTACATAACGCAGCATTAAGCAGGAGCCAGGGAATTCCTCACACACACCAGCAGTTCTGCAGTGATTACCTGCACCTTTGCCTTTGTATCCTAAGTTTGTCTGTTGTCACGAGCCACTGTGATAATACATTAAGAGCCACAAGTGAAATTTGGGTCTGGTGACTTGTACTCCATGCATGAGAAATTACACTGTAATTTTTCTATGTTGATGCCTAATGGAATGCTGAATGAAAGGGTATGCATGGCCATGATAAGTGATGGAAACACCAATTCCTAAAATAATCACGTAGGTAATGACAAAACTGGTGATCCATTTCTTGCTTATTTTCTGTTAACTCTCTTGTATTGAGAGAATGACTGTAGTTTGGTCTCTCCCGAGGCAAGAAAAAAAAAAGCCTCAGGATAGCACCTTAACTTCTGATCAGTCTTCTCAAGCAGCCTCCCCCAGCTTAGAGTGACTTGCAGACTTTCTTCTACAATGTGGTTATGCCTCATATACTAACCCCTCAGGGATTTTATGAATTTGCTCTGCTACTTATGTTCACTTGCATGAACTTGTAGCATCCATAATATCCTGTAGACTTCCAAAGCTGAACTACAGGTTATGTGGAAAAATATTCCTTTCAGTCCACTTCAAACTTGCCACCAGCTTCATCTGACTCCCCCAGTTTTAGTCTTGGAAAAGACAATGCACAATTCCCCCTTCACCTTCCACTCTGGATTTTACAGACTTCATTTGGATACTTAGCCAGTGATTTCTTTTACAGGCTGCATTATCTGCATTTGTTTCTGTTTATAACCTGTTCCATAGCTCTGGCCACCCTGCTGATCTCTCCACAGCCAACCCTTCCTTGTCCTGCAGTGATGGATCACTGTAGCAAGGCAAGGAGAAACTGTAACTGCATTTACGAAAAATTAAGAGGGTTCATTTTTCAGCTGTAACTACTGTACACCTAAAACATTCTAAGTACATCTATTTGTGCTTGAGGCAGCTTCTGAGATACTTCCTTATTCACAGTGAACTACTTAAAGCAAATATTGTTCCAAGCAGCCTACACAGGAATTGAAAACTCAACCTTTAAAAATAAAAGCACATTCTGTATCCAGTAGGTAGATATCACTTCTCAATGTCAAAAAGCATTGGTTTAGTTTTAATAACAGAAATTTTAAAATAACAACTAACTTTCATTAGGTTTTAGCAAACTATCAGTCAGGACAATGTCACAGGCTTGTATTTTTAGCCCTCTAGTCTATGACTTGTTTTGTGATATAAGCATGAATAAGAACTGTGTGTACAGATACACAACTGTGTGAGGGAAAGGTTACAACAAAAGACTAATGATCCAAATCCCACCAATCATATCTAAATCTGCCAAATTCCAGGAAGACTCATAACTGAACAGTATGAATACCTATTAGAATAGAAAGTGAAGGCTTAGTCATTTAGTCTAGGATGCATAGTGGTAATCACCATGTGGGCCAAACAAGTGCATCAGTTTATTCCAAAAGAGGCTTTGAAGATAACTGGTTAAATTCACTAAATTAATTTACCATGGAATACAGCTGCACGTAGGTTCACGGGGGAAATGAGGCTCACCCACACCTCCCCATGTGGTAGCCTCTGCCATTCTTGGCAGGGCTGCCTCACTGGGTAATAAGAAAGTAAAACACCACAGGTCCTGGGTGATGGAAGGAAGCAGAACAGTCCAAAATTCCAGTTTTCCAGTAAGAATGGAAAAGGTAGTACTGAAAGTGCCAGTCTCAGGTGCAAGCATAAAGGTGTGCCCTGGTAATAGCCATAAGGTACCAGAAACTGGGAAACCTCTGTCTCTCTTCCTACAGGACATGGAGAAAATCCCAAGAGGGATGCCACCAGCCGCAAGAGCCGGCTGCCTCCAAGCTCCTTTTTCAGCCAAGAGAAGAATAATAGTTTTAGTTCTGCTTTTGATCACATTTGGGTTTCAATTTATGTTATGTGATGCCTTCGAGAAAAGGAGAGAAACAGGAGTGACTGTGACACTGGCATCTTAAAAGAAGGAATAATAAAAGGCCTGCAGGGCATTTCTGTAGGCATAATACAATCCCCTGAAGGAATGACTACTCTAACAACAATATCCTCGACTGTCACTCACTGCAAGTAAAACTGTCAAAACTCAATAGGAAGTGGTTTCACAAGCACAGTGTCCTGGCTTCAACTATTATCCTTGGCGTAGCTGAAATAAAGACTGACAGGCAAGCAAGATTAATTTATTGCAGTTTGTATTGAATGGCTGTAGTCACAAGAAATTTACTTAAGCAATTAATACACAGATAGATCTCCAAAAGCACAGTTTCCCAAGAGAAATCATTAAATAAAATCACAACATCAG
>VZTR01020570.1:41270-52376 GCA_013400775.1 Chaetops frenatus
CTTTCCTGACCAAAGTCCATGACACAGTGAGGAAACTAAGACTTCCATCAAGTGAATAATGCATTAAAATGATCTGCCCATGATGCTGAATTATGTATAAAACCAGACCATTCTGCCAATGATTTCTGTTGAGTAATAATATTTGAAACTTAGAAAAACAATTACCAGGCAATTTTCCTGTAAATTGATATGACTGCATTTAAACGATCATTTTTCAGGCATGGTATTCTGNAAAATTTCTCCATCTAGTTTTGAAAGAAAGCATTTTTCCACTTCTGCAAATAAACAGATGTCAGCAATATCATAATTATTAAGTTCTACACTAGAAGCATCCAAACTCTCAATATGAGTAGATACCAGAAAACAGTACAGCGAAGGTCTTATAACCACAGGATCCAGGAAGCCACAAAACAATCCCATCTACAATTTGGTATGGAGCATACTGGTAAGTGGAGTTTACAAAAACGGCTCAGGTGGTTTGCAGTATTTCTGCCTCGTAGTTCATTTTCCAAACTAGGTTTTAAACCACGAATACTATTAGTGGGATAATTCTATTAACATTGATTGTAATGCCACCATAAAATGTTGGGAGATTTTTCAGGATGCAGAGCTTCAGTTGAAATATGCATGCACGTCCAGAAAACATACTTGTGAATGAAATACATTTCACATGTTGGTAGGATATGTATGATGAGAGCACATCTATAGATCTGCCAAAGACAGAGGGACAGCATAGGGCACTGGAGCCCTTAGACCAGCCCCTTCCTCAGCACAGACTCCTTACCACAGCCTAAGGATGCAGCATTTGATGCTCCTCACTCCTGATACTACAGATCAGAATCTCGTTTGTTTCTATTCACTGTCAGTCAAGACACTAGGCTCCCTGTGGAGCAGTTTGTTTCATTACTGTCAATTTGAAAGCTATTTACTTTCTCTTTTGTTAAGGGTAAACATCACTTGCAAAATTACAGCAAAAGAAAGTGTAACAAAAAATTCCTCAAACAATCCAGTTGGTATCTGAATCTTATTTGCAAAACACTTATTACAAGTTATTAAATTGCAGGATACATTATAGCATTTGGAATCAGAGTACATAAATACCTATGAAAAAAAAGGATGCAACCCAAAAGGATCCTTATGTGAGAGATAAATTCTGATAAGCAGAGTATCTTGTGGAGGATTATACAAGACAACCTGTGACACAACCTGTGTCAGACAGAAGCAGATCTCAAATTTCCTGAAGTGAAACTACACAGTTTTCCTGTAGACTAGATGATCTGTTTTTGCTTGCCCCCAGGAGGTCTATAGTTCCATTAAAGTTTCTGGGAAGGCCATAAAATATACACTAAAAAAAGCTGTTCAGGATACAAAATTCTAATATAAGTGGAAACTTAGTGATGATTTCATAATGGCTATTTATAAAGTAAAACTAGTTTAAAAATATATTCATTCTTTGTACAGCCTTTATCTGTACAGAGTGTGTTAAAAAAATCAAAACTAACAAGAAAAATATTTGTCCCCTTCTCACTGACACTTTCCCTTTTTCCTTCTCAAAACACAGAAATCAAACAACGTGAACCACAACATCTTTGTGACAGCCTAATTACTGACTTCTGGACCAGAGGTACTGCAGAGAATGCACAAATCTGCACAACACCGTTAGATACACTGCTAGAATCCCTCTGAAGTATGTCAAAGGTGTACGAGATCTCACCTTCGTTACCAGACAGTTCCCTACTGGGTGTAAATGAGAAGAGGATCATTGCTCAAATGTCATTCCCTCCAAAGTCACTGTGGTAAATTCTTTCATCTGACTCAATACTCACCTATTTAAAATGACAGTCCTTGATTCAATTAATTCTCACAAATATCTTTTACATTTGTTTTATCATTTGAAACTCACTACATCTCTAAGGAAACTAGCAAGCCTACACTAGAAAATACGAATCTGTGAAATTCAGGTTATCCTTGATCTTCCTCAGTTTCATTAGAGCTGAACCAACTCAAACATGATAAAACACAAAGGAAGACAGTCTGAAAAAATAACATAATTAAGCTGGTTTGTATTTAACTAGAGCAAAATTACAACTTTACCAACCAATCTGCTAGGGTTACTTTCAAAAGCAAAGCAAAGTTCTGCATTCATTTGGAAACTGGAATCAAGTTCCTAACACAAATATTTCTTTAGAGTAAATTTGTTTATAAAATTATAGGGACTACAGAAAACATTTGTGGCTGTTCTCAAAGCCAATATGCATCTAAAAGTTTATCACTACCTCAACAATGCTTTCTTTTACTAAAAATGCTGAAAAAAATGATCTAACATAAATAACTTATAGAATATTACATTCCCTTCCAAACTACTCCCTAAATACTGAGGAAGTGCTACAGGGCATGAAGAGGTCCCTAGATCACAACCGCAAAATCTGATTTTCTACATTAACAGAAAGACCAAAATTCCTCCTTGAAGATGACTGAAATTGACAGTTACTCTTCATTGGAAACTCTACATAACTCTCTAACTGTCCATGAGAATTCCCTTTTTATAACATCTCCTGTGTTACCTCCAGAATAGGTGATGGCTTCTTTCCATTTGCAAGCGACAAACTGTAGAACTAATAACCAGTAATGACTCCGCAGCACTGTATGGCTGCCACCTCAAGAACTAAGAAAATAAACAAGGAGTTTTATGTATTTTCAGCATGCAAGAAGTCTTGTTTCTCTAGTATTACCTCCCAAAAACACACTTAAATCTTTGCAGACAGTACATGGTTATTTTTCTGACTGAGCACCAATTTAGGGAAAGCCCTTGAAAAAACACTATAGAAAACAATCCAAAGCTGTAGAACAAATACAGTGTAATACCCATTATAGTACTTGCTATGGAAAATACAATTACAAGTTTTTAAGCTAATATGTTAAATCCTAAAAAACCCCAAACAAACAGATAAATGTTTCTAAATCCTATCCTCTGCCCAGACAGTAAACTGGCTATTATTTTTAAAATACTTAGGTACACTAAAGGGCGGGAAAAGTTATTAGCTTATTCTTGCAATCTCAACAGCTATACTACACAGAACGATGCGTATGAATAGCAAGATAGAAGAAGAAAAAGAAAACCAAAAACCAACCACCAAAACTACTGAGATCATGAAGGAGCAGAAGGCCAAGTTCCACAAAGTATGAAAGGCTGCCCCAGCACACGAGAAATTACAGCTCACCACATTACAAACAATCCAAAGAACAACGGCTTCATAGACCAACTCCTTCCTGTAAGTAGCCTGTATCTAACCTCCTTCATTTTTGCATCCATGCATATCCTACTTACTGTATGCATGCACTGCATCAGATAAAGAAAATATGGACAGCATTCTGATTTTTATCAAATCATAACCTGATACTTGAACTGTCAGTGCTCCATAAAACCACTTTAATCAGTGCATGACACCTCCATAAACTATTTGATTACTTGGTAGCAGAACAGCAGGATAAGGAGTATAGGTTAAATCACATAATGGCACAGAGTATGCACTCAGGTAGGAGCTAAGATCCCATTAAAACACAGTAGATTTAGCCTCTGCTTGCTTAGACAAAAATTTTCCAGAATTTGTTATTTGATTCCATGACACACAAGGCTCTTATAAAATAACCTCAGAGCCTTTCATGAGGTTTTGACTGATTTTTCCCAGTGGAGGTATTCTAGATGTTAGTATTAGACCACATCAGGGATGGAAAAGCTTATAAAAATCCTGTGCTCAAAAAATCTTGTGTGGAAGAGAAGAAAGCCATTTTAGTCACCTACTGGGAAAGTCTATTGGAAATTACATGCTCAAGATATGAAAAACAGAAATGAAGCTGTGAGCTTATGGTCTTTGGTTAGGTAAGAAAACCAAATATCCTTGTTAAGAATCCCCTATTCGGATTTATTATTTTTTTATTCCTTTCGTTGTTTAGGAACCTACAAATGTGATCAAGGCTGCCAGGAAAGACAAAGGTTAGATCCAGACCATTCAACCTGCTAGGCTGACAGTGGAAATTACTTATAACAGTAAGTAACATAGCCCCACAATAATTTCTTCTGATAGATGGAAAATATGAAGGCATTATATTTATGCAAGAGAAACAAAATTTTTTTGAGATCAGAGATAGCAAAGGACCTAATCAGTTTCCTATCTCTTTCTACAATATATTAAAGAACCAGTCTCACATCACTTCTAAACAGAAGTCTAGTGGGTTAATAGGCATGCTGAGATTTTAAATTAACCTCATAATAATTGAATAAGTTCTTTTTGCTGTGGGTTTTCTTTCTCCCCCTCATAATTGCCTCCAAGGTCTGATCAGACTATTGAGTGTTCCAAGTGTTATAAAAAAAATCAATCTGTTTAATAAAATTTTTCTTTAGGAATAAAGCCTTCTTATTTCCTATTTCTACACTGCTTGGATGATTAAGGAATAGTCAGAAATTATGCCCTCATTGTTTTGGGAAAACAGCACAATTTGTATGGACTAAGACTCACTAGGGAGGAGTATTTTCTGAAGGCTTTTTTTTCTCAAAAGACATTAACATTTTAATTTAAATAAGCACACTGTGCTTTGCTACCAGTTCTAATTTTCCTTGCAATACAGTATTATCTGCAAACCTCTTCCTTTCATATCCATTCCTAGAAAACACGTGAAATTAAACAGACATGGTGATGGTGATTGAGAGATGGGACTCAGNCTCAACTATGCTGCTGTAGCTAATCAATCAGTCCATACATTAGCTGTAACTACAAATTTCCTATACAGTTTATTCTTTCACCATATGTTAGCAATAGTGTACTCACATACACTTTTAGCCGTAGCATAGTTGTGTTTAAGGCAAATGACAGAAACTGAGTAGCTATAAAAAAAAAATCAGTCTCACAGGAGGCACTGGATGTACCACATGCAGGCTCCGAGGACCAAGGTTGCTGTGAATGAGTTTAAATCTGAAGTGTACAATCTCCCTGAGTTCAGTGGAGCAAGCTATGTGCCTTAGGCTAAATACATTCTTNGATCCATGACGTTCCTCCTACTTCATTCTTCAGATTCTCATTTGCTGTTCCCAGGGCTTCCGGCCCACTAAGGTCAAGATGTTCACATCACTTTTCAACTCTGCAGTACTTTCTGCTCCATTTCCTAACTGCCTTTCCATAACACGGCATCCCCAAATTTTTTTTCAGAGAAATAATCCTTACTCACAATATGTCCTTTTGTTCCTCTAAACTATGCTGCTGTAGCTAATCAATCAGTCCATACTGTAGCTGTAACTACAAATTTCCTAAACAGTTTATTCTTTTACCATATGTTAGCAATGGTGTACTCACACACACTTTAAGCCGTAGCTTAATTGTGTTTAAGGCAAATGACAGAAACTGAGTAGCTATAAAAAAAAAATCAGTCTCACAGGAGGCACTGGATGTACCACATGCAGGCTCCGAGGACCAAGGTTGCTGTGAATGAGTTTAAATCTGAAGTGTACAATCTCCCTGAGTTCAGTGGAGCAAGCTATGTGCCTTAGGCTAAATACATTCTTAATTCTCCACTGAGATGTTCTCCCAGCAAATTCTCAAAGCACAAAAAAATTCCTGTTTCCCAAAGGAAAAGCATGGTTTTTCTAGTAATAGCTCATAGACTAGTAATGTTTTTCCCCAAAAGTTGAGAACATGCATTTATACAAATGAATGAGGACATAGAATAAATTTGAATCTATAATGAACTCTAACAAGATAGATGAAAGGGATAAGGGGTAAATGTAAAATATGCTGAATCATCCTTCACATAGATAGGAAGTTGAACAGAACACTAAATGCAATGACCAAATCCCTGATGAAATATCAGAATTTCAAATATATTTTTGCAGCAATAAGTATAGGGACAATTTATTCCCACATGTAATTAGAAAGTATTCTAATCTCCAAGGACTTCTGATGACTCCAGAATGCCTAAACTGTAATTTATAAGTACAACTAGCATTATTAAATAATCATTGTAATTCTATTCTATATCTACAGTCTATTGGAAGACAGAATTCTTCATTATTACAGATGTAAACATCTGAAAAACACAGCAGTTGTCTGGACTTCTAAGCCTGAAAGCAAGCAAGACTTACATCTTAGACCTACAGTTTCAAATATACTGTTACCTGAAATCAAGAACCAATCAAAGGTTAAAAATATACAAAATATAGAGGCTGTCTGCATCCCACACCTCAATATGAGATTTGGACAAGTATGCACAGTAGAAAGAAGCCCATCACTATTAACTTCTTTAACAGAAAGCAAACAGCATTAGGTCAAGAGAAGGACTGAAGATGAAAAAGTAATGGAGTTTTTTTTTGCATGAAAACTCCAAAATTATCTGAATTTGCAAAACTAGTAACTGATTTTATAAATCTGTAATTGTAATAAATCCAAGAGCCATCTAAGGTAACATAGGCTCCTGAATATTTCAGCAAAGTACAGAAAGCTTAGCAGGTAAGAGAGGAAAGATGTGCTAAATGCGACTGTAGAAGAGGAAGCAAAACAACCTCACTTCTAGTTAAGCAGAAAGTGACAACTGGAAGTGCCTTTCTTTACCTACAGTTTGAAAGTGTGGGAAATACAAATTCTGCAGCTGAATGTAAGTGCAGTCTTTTGTCATCTCCTCCAGCCTTGCTGCGTATCCTTTGCGACCTGTCTAGCACACACCACTGAGCTGATTCAACAGCTCAGTATTCCAGTATTCCAAGGGAAAAAAGCCTCAGGAGCTTTTCTTGCAGATGAGATAAGAGTGCAGGCTGTTGTGAAAGTACATGTACCAGCTAACATAGTTCTTTATCACTCCTTCCCCTGTGTTTGCTGTGGGGATGAGGGGGAGCAGCACATGCAAGAGGAACACACGTGTTCCAGAGAGCCCCTGCTCGCGGCTCCTGCGGCCTGAAGAACACAAACCACCTGGGCTTCCTTCAATCCCTTGATTTCTTCTCAGAATAATACTTCTGTTGGTATTAGAAAACTGAGAGAGCTTGAAAAATTCTTTCAAGCTGCTTGTCATATCTCATTCTGAACCAAGTTTAGAGAAACTTCATTCCAAAGCATCTTATTTTTCCCTGAAGCTAAAGGTGAGATTTTTCCATACCAGTTTTCCTTCTTATCTCTATTAATTTCTTTTCCCCTTTCTGCCTACCCCTACTCTTTACTACCTGTGTTAACTCAGTGTCCAAGGACCACAGCATGAGTTTCCACAAAAATCCAGTACAAGGCAATGACTTTTGCCTGGTCAACCTCACCCCACAGTCAAAACCACCTGTTCCAGATGCTTAAGAACACAGCCAACAGTTTCTCCATGTAACTCCACACAGCTCTGCACAGCCCATCTGTGAATACAAGTCTGCTGTATTTGCAAACTGAGGGGTTTGACTGAATATGGTCAGAACCAGGAGCTATATGCATTTAATCCAGCACGTGCTGACAATAAGATGGTTAAGGAACGTATTTATGTCATGCCAGCTTAAAGCCAATAATTTACAAGTGCATCACATCAGTAATGTTGTACTAAGTAGCATAGAGACCACATTTTCCTGAACTTCCAATCCTGCAAAAATGTCCAAATGATTCAAACAAATTAAAGATTAAGTAGGGAAGAAAACAATAAAATTGAACCTTAGAAATAGAGTTATTTTGTGTTTTATTCACGAAGAAAATGTATTGGAAATACAGAGACTTGTCAAAACTATTTTCTGTGAAATTAACAGCTCTGGGAAAAAGCACAAAAATAATATGACAACACAGCTGTACTTTCATTTTATCTCCTGCCTGCTTTTCAACCTCCAAATAACTATATTTTTATAGTAAATTGCTTTCTTTATAAAGAGAAACCTCTATGAAAAAAAATTGGTCAAGTCAGGAAGATCTTAAACAGGTTAATTATGATGCCTGGGCCTTTGACAGTCAGCAAAATCAATCTGTTATAATAAAAAGAAATTTACTACCAACATTTTTTTTTTCATAACAGTTTCTCAGGCCATAGGGCCTTCTCTGGTTTCCTTAGCCTTTGGAAAGACATTGCTGTAATCCTTTTTTCCTAAAACATATGTGAACTGTGTTTGCAGGGCTGGAAATATTTAGAATGAGAAGAGGAGTACATTACCCATCCTGCAACCAAAAGACACTACATTTATTTACCATCAATTTTCTGTTTCATTTCTCACCATTCCAGATTTAGCAGTTACTGTGCTACAAACAAGCATCACTAGTTATCAAAAGCTGAATGTAAGGAATTAAAGCATTTTAAACACTGAAACAGCTCAGAGGAATGCCTTTGGTCTGTCAGGTATGCTTCATGTTTATGTACATGCTAGTCCTTAGGCACAGACATTCATACACACACACATACATATGCACACAGTACCAGTCTCCGATAATTAATTTTTCACAGCCTAGTGTATGGTTCAGCAAATCCTTAAATGTCAAACTCATAAATGCTTATTTCTTTGTCACAAAAAAAAAAAAAAAAAAAAAAACAAACAAAAAAAAAAAAAAAAAAAAAAAAAAAAAAAACCAACAAAAAAAAACAACCAAACAAAGGAAAATTGCAGGGCTACCCTAGATTCAGTGTGATAGTGTGATGACAATTTCTGTGTGACTTGCCATTTGCAGATCCATGCACACACACGTTACCCACCCTGCAACTGAACACTACTTGCTTCTTGTTCTTAAAAGTGCATTTGGAATATCTCCCACTGCAACTACACTTTCTTTAAATCTTAACTGGAAATGGGCTCTATTTGCTAAAGACATCAAAACCTTATGAAAACAGGGGGAAAAGAGCCTCAAACCCTGTAACACTGATGTTACCCTCAGGAGGCACAAGGAATGCACTGTCCTTTGACAAAGCTACTAGAGCAGTGGCAGGCAAACTTAGCTTTGACAAACTTTCACGGCAAGGCTTTGACAAACTTTCACTGTAAATCTGTTCCCTACAGTAAGGGTTGCAGGGAAGAATTTTGAGAACTGGAATGTGATAAGGAGATTTCTGGGCATTATTCACTTTGGGTCAGATGGATCATTCCTAAAATAAGCCTAAGTACAGAAGGTACAACCAGAAAATTTCTTCAAGGTTACCTTTTGGAGTTGATCTCAAACAGCTCCCTTGGCAAAGAAAGGTGTACAAGGTTTCTTACTGCAGAAAACTAGCTAGGGCTATACAAACCAAAAGCACAGCCTTTTTCTAGGAGTCCCTGAGAGAATAAAGCATTTTCATGAAGACCCTGTACCACCAAGCAACCTCCACAGCATTTGCTACCTATTGATCTCCCCCTCCAAAAGTCAAACCTAGGCTGCAACAGATCTCAGAGTTCACTGCACATCATTTCTTTCTGAATTTCTTCCCCCTCAAGGGAAGTTAGAGGTTAAAACATAAATGAAATTGAAAAAAAATCCAAACAATATGAAGGATTTTTTAGAATACTCACAAGGACAAAAGAAGGGAGAACAGGTTCTCTCATCACAAGAGATTCAGGTAAAGACATACACAAATAAAGTCACCTACTATTTTCAAACACTTCAGCAGATTTGACCCAATCTTTGAGTAATGATGGACTAAGGAAAGATTTGAAAAGTAATTTATATTTGAGATTTGAGCCCAGTTGATTAGTATGATAGACTTTAGCAATATTTTTTCCTCCTATTATATAAAGAAACCTGTGGTTTGCATTGGCATTTTTTCTGCAGAAGGAAATTTAAAAATCACAGGAGCAGTAACAGTAGTGGACACACCAGCAACAGCAATGGTAGTGTCTGTTCCACTTCCTGGAATGACACATGAAGAGGCACAAACCAGAACATAATTGGCCTCTAAAGACTGAAATGACTGTAGTTATTACTGCAGCTCCATCCCACTGGCATAATGAGTATCTCTCAAACTTTAATGCCAAATCCCCATGGCTACTGGAGTACCACTTCTCTACTACAAGTAAATTAAGTGACGAGCCCATGGTAACACTGGAAATCAGCATCACAGAATCCAGCTCAACCCAGGAGACATACACTCAAGTTTTAACTATCAGACTACTGCTTCTTTCTTTACCTGAGAGTGAAGCTACAATGATCCCAGAGATAAATATTTCAAAAGGTCAAAAGCCACCGCTAACTCACATACAGTTTCAGTCTGACCATGAAGTAGGATCTGCAGAAGTTGTACGGAAGGAGCAATTGTTTTTTATATAAACAGAGTTATGGCTGTTCTGTAAAATAATTATGAGCTCATTAATTGTTTCTGTTACTCCCTAAGTCTCTCACAAAACTGAGAAGACAGGCCATGCTCCTCTTAAGTTCCCATCACATTTTCATTTTAGCAAGACATCCAGTCCAGATCTTTGTAAATTTACAAAGCAGGAGAGAAAAGCAGCATTTGGCATCCTATTTAAACTTTGCCATCTAAAAGTGTAGAATTGATTTAAATAGGACAGTATACTTTGATTTGTCATAATGTTTATTACTGCATTTATTTTCTGCCTGCAGATATTATTAAAGATGATGTTTCATCTCAATGTATGTATAAAATCAAAGGAATGAAGAAAGGCAATCTGCCTAATTTAATTACTGTCCTGGTTCTTTCAGTAAATGATGGTTGAGCATACCAATATGAATAAGGATTTGTAAATAAATGTCACACTATAATTATGAAAGAGCAGGAAATTGAGATAGACTCTGAATCTAATTGTTCCATGATAACCATACAAATGCATCTCACTCAAAGGTATTTTTTAATGACCCTGAAGTTCATGACTGTGCTCTTTTGCCCTTCTTGTCTATTAAGGAAAAAATCTCTTGGTATCTGTGAGAGATGGTTCAAGATTCATCTGTCTCACGGCCATCGCCCAGGACAGAGACTGAGACCCTGACCCTGGCCTGACTGAGGTGGGATGCCTGTGATAGAGAGACCCTGGCTCTGACCTGAGCATTGCCTGCAGGTGTGCCCTGGGATGTCTGCCAAGCATTGCCTGCCCATTGCTGGAGCTTGCCAAGCATTGTCTGCAAGAGCCCGGTACAAATCACCATGGACTACGGGGCACGGGTCTGCAGAACGAACTGCACCTGTCCG
>VZTR01020570.1:77219-97862 GCA_013400775.1 Chaetops frenatus
AAGCTACTACTGAATGTGCTGAGCAAAAAAAAAAAAAATCTGATCAAAGCCCATCCCTTCTGCTCCCTTAATTCTGTATGCATAGACTGGATTAACCAAAAATCAGGTTTTGTTTTCTTTGCACTTACTGGAGGCATAAAGCAAACACAATCATAGTGGAAAAGCCAGCACACATAAAGACTGTTCTGGAGTTCAGTACTATACAGCACTATTACTGAATTTTTACAAAGGACAACTTATTAGCCTACTTTCCTAAAGAATAAGGTTGATGCTGTCCTATTGTCTAAGCACAACTTTTTTTTTCTTTCTTTCCCTGGGAAATTTTGAACCTCTTACCAACATTCACTGAATTGGAAAGTGATAGTCTTAAAGGCAAAATGCAGAAGCTCAGCCACAGCAGGTATCTGCAAGAGTAAGATTCAAGCACTGCATCTGCTACAACCAAAAGCCAGGTGGAAAATCAAGAGCTGTAACTGCCTCAGCCATAATGGCTTCTTTCAGCTGCAGCATCCTATGCCTATGCAAAATGACAAAGTTTTCTTTTAATCAATAACTTCATGCAGTCTTTATATACTAAAAAAACCAGAACAAAACAGAACCACCACGATTTAGTGCAACAAAGAAAATAAAGTATCTTTTTTACACAGTCACATTGCATGAAATTTAGCTTTTTCATTTGAGTACAGTGCCTATTACTAAATCATTATTTTCTGAAATGTCTTGAGACAAAGTATAGTAAAAAGGAAACCAAGTCCAAACTCTGTTATGCCTCAATACAGTAGGATTTTATTTTCCCCTCCATACAGTACCTACATTGCTACTAAGCAACAGCTCTGAACAATTAGATACTCTCACTCTGCTACTCAAAAAGCTGCACATTTCTTTTACAGTCAGTTGATGCTTACAGAGGCAGAGTAAAAGCATGCTGAGCTGGCCTGTCCATCACCTCACTCAAAGCATTCCTCCACATCACAAGAGAACTCCTCCTTAGCCTGCCAGCTGCCCAATGCCTTTAGGCATCTCTTCTCCTTAGGCAACACGACAGAACTCAAAAGTTGAAGCTTGGCACATGACCTCGCTGAGCTCCAGCTTAAGGACTCCACTTGCCATGGTATTTTATCTGTCAGGATTCTCTACTCCTGAGAGATATCATATCCTTCCCAACTCCAAGGACAAGGCACTGCCAGTTTCTCAGCACTGCATGGTTACAGCTCCCTGGCTATGACAGTGGCATCATCAGAACTAAGGAGCTCAAAGAGGTTTCCTTGCCATGGGCTTCACCTGCCGAGAAATCAAGAGAACTCTGCCTGCTCTCTTCCCAAAGCCTCAACACGGTTTTCTACATTGCACAGTGGCATGCTGATCCTAAATGCTCTCCAAATATCATCTGACTATTTGTATAAAACAAGGAAAACACAAACCATGTTTTAATCAAAAGGCTTAGCTATCATACTACACAAGAAATCGAGCAGCCTTCTACGCCACAGCCAGGCACGTTTTACAGCAGCGTTCATCATTCCACAGAAGCCTAGTGCCATCGAGTGGCTGAGAGGAAAAATTAGCTCCTGGGTAAAATGCACTGGATCTGCAGAAAGCAGACGCATTTCCCAAAAGAATGACTTTGAATTGCAGTTGGCAGTCTGCTCGTGTTAAGAAAATCAGGCAATCAAAAATTAATTTCTGGGCACAACAATCAACAGACAACTTCATGGATCTCTGAAAGAGACGAATGGGCTACTGACACCACAGAATAATTGCCTTCCATTTTTGAATCAGAGTTGTGTATCGTAAATTCAGAGTATAACGGAAAGGTTTATACATTTAAATATTAATGCTACCCAGAATGTAAGAAGTACAACATAATTGCTGTTATCAGTGGCAGACCTGACAGCTTGCTGGCATCCTGTTAAAATTAACTCTGGGTGCCAAAGTTCCAAGTGCATTCTCTTTTAAACTTGTATTCCAACCAAATGCACACATGCTTTCTTTTAAAACTAAAACCAGGATAATTTCATACTGCCTTTTGCCTTTAATATATATGAACTTTATACTTCAAAATTTCATTTAGAAAAACAAACAACAACAAAAAACCAAGTTTCTAAAAAGTGAATTGAAGAAAAGGTATATTGAAAAGGTTTTTTTAAATCCTCAGAAGAAAGTTCCCCTCAAAAAAAACCCCTCAGTCTGTGACTGACAATCATCTGTCTCACTCCTTATTTCTTCATGGGAGTTTTTAAACTGAGCATAATCTTGTTATGGGACTTCGGCCCACTCCTGGTGATTTGAAGATAACTACAAAACACAGTGCAAATTCTTCAGTGGCAACTTGTCATTTTCTCTTACTGAGATAAAAAAGCCCTAGTATAATAATCATATCAACTTGCTGTATCCCTATCAATTGCATCATAGGTAATGCATTCCATGATGTAGATATTCCAAATTTCTCTGCTCCCTTTTCAATAAAAACTGTTCAGGATAGTGAACACTGTTTTCCATTTCATGTGATACACGGGACTAACTGATGCTTTCAAGCAAAAAGAAGAGAAAAATTATGTTTTCATGTTTATTTTTGTACATCTGAAACTGTTTCTACTCAGGTTGAAGAAAATAGCAGCCTCTGCCATACGCATTCTTACTGTACTCAAGTCAGCAACAGGCAGAAAGGAAAGCTGCTAAAGATTGCATTTCTTTTTAAATACTGGGTGGTAGTGAAATTCCATATAAAGATAAATCTATTCATAGATTGTCTGTGCACTCAGAAAAGAGCTATTAATTTAATCTCTACAGTACAACAATCTTTGCTGCTTTAGCTGATAATACAGCCCTTAACACAACCGGATACAAATGGAACAAAAAGTAGCCCATCACTAGTGTTGAGAAGGTCAGGGAGAAGACAGAATTAGGCTTTTCACAGTAGTGCATGGCCCAGGGGACAAGAGATAAGAGAGACAGATATTGAAATGAGATTCAGACCTGACATGGATAAACTCATTCCACAGAAAGACAGAGAGTGGTCATCACTTGATGTTATATTGTTGTTTCTGGCATGTGATCATATTCTAGTAGTGATAAGATAATAAAATGAGAGGTTTCTTTCCCAGAAGAGAGAAACGTCTCTTATTAAACACATGTCCAAGCAGAGGTTCCCAGTTGTAGAAGCCCTGAGACTTTTCTGGAATTTATTAGGGTAAATTAAATGGGATTTCTTACCAAATAAGGTAGTACTTTGAATGATCACCAAGAACTTGCAATCTTCTGTATATCAAATTTCATCCTATTCTTTCACTCAACTGACTCCTTATGTTACACTTCTTGTTTAATCATCAGTCACATCTTGTGTTTACATTTAGGAGAAGCCCTTCCTTTTCTACTTACGTGTAAAGCCTGTAAAAGCATGACTTCTAGTCAGGCAGCTGGTGAATCTTCCTGGTTCCTAGCCCACAGCTGGGGGTCAACCAACAGCAATTATAAATACAAATGATAACTATTTCCCTGAGGACATGGTACGGAAGGAGAGGTTAATTCACACAACATTCAAATCAGCAACCAAAGCATCTTCTCCATTCTGTGGCTGTTTAATGCACAGAATATATTTCTATGATTGTGAAAAAAGTCTCCTCTTCAGTTAGACTCCAAATTTATGAGTTATGAAATTACTTTATGACCAGAGTTTCTTATTATAGTACTGCTGAAGGAAAATTTCAAAGTAATTTGCATCTGCTGATGCACTATCAGAGGATTGTTTTATGCTGACAGATAAGGCAGTCATTAGTACTACTAAATTTTAAGAATAGAAGTTAGCAAATAAAGATAGGTTTTTGTAATTAATTTTGATGCCTAATTTCTGTCTCTTAGCAGTAAACTCTAATGAGCAGCAAAACTGTCTATGCGAAATCTAAGTAACGTGAGGTCTGTCCACATGTGTATTCAGAGCTCACCTCACAAAAAGCTCAGAGCATAGAACGTGCTCTGCAAATTCATCCAAAGGTGATACCTCATGGAATCAGCTGGTTAGCAAAGACAACAAAGCAGCCGTGAGTTTACATGCAGTGTCCCTCTGACTGTCCTTCCATCCCGCAGACTTGCAAATTTACCAAAAACCATCCCAAGCACATTTTCAACTATTCCTTATCTCATACTCTAAACAGAAGTTGTTCTCAGAACACAGGGTTACATTCTACCAGCTTAAAATGCAAGGCTAGTCAAAGCATTTCAGGAAGGGCTTTTGGACTGGAACTGCAGATTGACTAATAGGAGCCAGGAACAAGAACAAGAAATGGCACTTTTGAATTTATTCACTTATGAATGAAATTACTTCCCCAACAGTGCAGTCTTCAGTGAAAAACACTTCTACTTTCAAGTAGCAAGTGGGCAACAGAAATGTGTGACTAACAGCTGGGCATGAGTGTAATTATTTCAAAGTGCTTATTCTGAAGCAAGTCTGTAACTGAGCATCTTAACATCCCTGCCTCTCCTAGGGCATTCACATGGGCCCTTTACTTACCCCTGGCTTCGCATGGGTTCACATGCAATGGGAGCACTGTTTAACAGTTTTGCTGTGCAAGCCAAAATGCTCTTCTCCCACTCTTTAGAATTAAAAAAAAAAAAAAAGCTTAGTGAAATAGATTTTTTTTGTGAAAGAAGCACTAATGAATGCTTTTAATAAAGTCACAGAAGCTAGACGTATCATGTAAATTTGGTGAAATATAACTTATTTTAAAACCAACAAAGCTCAGAATCCTCCTACCTCCACTTAACTTTAGCTGGATATTCAGCCCTTGTCTCCTCAAGTTCCCAACAGTTTGATATAAGAATATTTTTTTCTTTCCTTACTATTGCTGTGAGAGTTTCCATGCCAGGTTTTTTGGTTTTGTCTTGGAGCTGTGGCGCTGTGGGTTTTTTTAAGATGTTCTTTATAAGCAACACAAACAAGAGTTCCTGATTCCTGAAATCATAGGCATACTAGGCTAATCTTGCATGAACACAAACCAATTCCATATCATTAGGAATCAGAATTTTTGCCTTTTTTTAGCAGTGTCCAAGGCTGTTGCAGAGAGACACAGCTCCCTTACAGTTTCCACTAATATCATTTGACCATATGGAATAATCCACAAAAGTTACAGCTTTGACTCAGCTGGTTTTATCACCATCCAATCCTATTACCAACATAATCAACACTCTTGACTAAAGCCAAGCTTAGCAAGCATCAGTAGTTTGCACTTCTTTCATTTTTCATCTCAGGATCTAAGATAATTCAGGATATGCACTACAGTTAACAACTAGGCAGAAACTGCATTTCTCAAATGCCCCACAAACATCACACAGTCCAAAAAGAAATGTAGAGTCTCCACCCCTGTGCTACAATCAATTTTCCACATGAATACAGTTCTATCAAAATGGGCCTACCAGCAATTTTTTATTTGAATAAAGTAAAACCTCCAAATACTGTATTACTACTAATTCTGTAGAGTTAGGCTTCAGACCAAGACAAATTCCCCAACGAATATACAGCATTAGTATAAAACGCTATTCTTTCATTCAATGGTCACCAAAGATAAAAATAAGACAAGGACTATCTTGGTGCCCAGCAGATTTTTGGGGGCTGGAAGAACAAATGACCTACATACAGTATTACATCAGCACATCATTAAAGTGAAGTTCTGATCTGAAATTAATCACATTCTTATAAGGTGGCACATTGACTAATAAGAAAAAGTACTTGCTGGAGGCTGCAATTTTTTCCTGTTAGTAATGCTTCTGCTCATCCCAATTATTTTCATGAGCACCATGACACAGTATTTCATCAAGGGTAGAAAGGGAAAGGGAATAGAAAATGAAGTGGTAAATGGGGAAAATGACGAGACACCCTTAGCAGAGCTATCTTCCCTCTTAAAGTACCGAAAATTTTTCTTCTAAACTACAGATAAGACATTCAGTGAATACTAAGACATTCTTTTAACTACATAAAATGTAAGTTACATGATAAATTAATTGCTGCAGGACTTTCGGACAATTCTGTAACATAAAGAGAACAAGCTTACACAGCAATTTTTTGTGTGGGGGAGGTGGGAGGGTTTAAAACAGTACTGTGTTCCCTGAAAGATTTGCCCAATGTTTTTGGGGAAAAGAAATAATGCCAATTCTATTTTTGAACACAGGACAAGTTATCACCTTTTCCCCTCATTAATAAAACTATATAAGAATATTTTCATACACAGCTTCAATCTCAGATTGCTTCAATTCCATCAGTCATTCTACCAAGTCCTTGTGATTGGTGGCTAACTCAAGGGTCAGCAGCAGCCAACAGCAAACACTAAAGGCAGAAAAAGTTAGTGGAATTTAACATGACTGATCCTTGAAATACTTCAAACATCTGAAGACTCAAAACAGAAAACTTGGCCCCTGGAAAAGAGTGGAATTACATCAGTTTGGTGGACAAAACTGGCACTTAGCTTTCCACCAGTTTGCTGGTGTTCCAGCATACCTTGGAATGTGTAACTGAAGGAATTTTGCAAAATATCACTGTAAGAATGTTTCTAGAAATACACAGGTTGCCAAAGTAAAAAAACCTCTAAGACATTTGTAATGTAGTTTTTCTGAGGAACCGTGATGCAAAGAAACACAGCCTATGAGTTTCTGGACATTTGAACTTGTGAAAAATTCATGTAATCATCCACACATACATGCACACATCAGCCAATACAGAACTATTAATGTCACACACAGATATATACTCCAAAGCCACTCTCAGACACAAGATATGGGTACAATAAATTAACAGAACAAATGGAAAAATATTTTGAGTAAATGGTGATCTAATAGTGCTTTCTATCCACTGCTTATCCAAAATGTTCTTAAAGAGATTCCCAGTGACATAGATCCCACAATACCCTTACTCAGACTATCTGGTTTTTACCACCCTTACCATCAGAAACCATTTCCTAATAAACCTCCAGGTTCCTCCTTAATGCAAATGATGAGGAACCTGATAAAGAAACAAATACACCAACAACCAGATGTGCTAGAGTACATTTAAGTTAAAATGGAGGTATTAAGATAAGAGGGATGATAAAGATGAGTTCCAGATGCATAAGGAAAAAGCCGTGGAAAGGTAACCAATTGTTTGACTTCTACTGCGTATTTCTAGGCTGCTGCCTATGAATCTGTATCATGATTGTAATACGAGCAACTCTAGAGAAAGCCAAATTTTAACTATTTCCATTTTAAACCCTTTTCTCTTGTCACTAGTAACTTGCCCATGCTTTTCACAGGCAGAGGTAGCTCTTCCCAAGTTAGCACAACACACCAAACTAACTTATTATTAGTTCTGGAAGAATGCTGCCACTAATGAACATAAATTAGTACCTAAAATTTAAATATATATATCAACAGAAAAGGAGACTGTAGTGGGTGTGGGAGGACATACCAGCAGAGAAGCTTATGACCACTGCTCTCTTCCACTTATGCAATAAGCACAGAGCTGGGCCTGGCTTTTCAGACTCCTCCTGAATATAAACAGTATATACAACCTCCAACAGCTCAGAGTGCCCACCAGCAATGTGTTTTTTTCTGCTGGGCCAAGTTTAATATAACTGAAAAATTGTGTTCTAAAAAACACTATTTCATGCTTTGAGCCTGAAGCAGCAATATTTTTGTAGCACTTTATTTACCCGCAACAGGCTATATGGAGCTCAGCATCAGTATCTCTTAATCTATAAAAGTGTGTTTTATTATCATACTGGGGAGTGAGAGACCAGCTACCTCACTGTAAAATGTACTCTCAGCACTGCAAATCCAAACTTGGGTTTCTCATCCGCAGTTCTGCAGGCTGTGCTGATCTGTAAGATTACAGCAGAGCCCAGCCAGGGAAGATTGCTCCCCTGGTGATACAGAATTTTGTTAGCTTGATCAAGGTTGTATTAAAGCATTAAGTAAACCTTTAAATCACTGCCTGTTGCAGCTCTTGCATGGACACTCAGACACCTAAAATGTATTAGTATGTGCAACCATATTGATAAAAACAACATATGAACACACAACAGCAAGTAAAACCATATAAAATTGCACATCTCAGTGAATGCAAAGAATTAACATCAGATTCCCATTCCTCCATTGAAAATTTCAAGTGATTTTTTCCCCTTGTTTTAACATTTTATTTAATTTTCTTTTATAAATAAATACACAAAAGCTAAGAAAACCAACCCATGTGGATCTGCACATGGCAATGAAAAATTTAAATGCTCTATTCTGCCTATCTGTCCTTATAGTATGATTTAGATACCATTATTTCATGTCCATAGGTAAAATCACCAACAGATAAACAAATTAAATACAGTATTTCAAATGGACAAAGCAAAATCCACTACCTGTACTTGCCACTAAAGTACTGCTTGCAACAGTATCACTACTAACCACCATTCAAAGGGGAAATGGTTTTATCCAATAGTCTGGAGAAGAATCACTCTTCCACTTGGAGCCTAGAGAATCAATTCAGCCTAAACTCAGGATTTTCCACAGAGGCTACTAAGAAGTTCAAAAGTGAGAGTGGGGGGCTATTTGTTTTTTAGCTGTATTAATAAAGCAATATAGTTTTAGCGCTCTATCATGGATAGCTGCTTTCCTACTCCTACTTTACATATAGACAAAGGAACACTCCAAGGTTTCCAGAAAAGCAAAACTCATACTCTAACCAACACTGACTGCATATGCCCAATGGTTCTACTGAACATCACAGTTCCTGGTGTCCCAGAGAACTACAGTCAAAACACATCTTAAGTTTAAAATGTGGTAATGTTTCAGATGCATTCTTCAAATTGTTTCTCAGGAGGCAGCATTCCAGCAAGGCCCAGTTTTTCTTTTCAAAACACAATATTCATTCTCATGTGGAGGATTTTTTCACCCAAAGTGTTGTATAGCCTAATGTGACCACCATGTGCTTCTACACAGCACTTGCAGAATTAATGGCAAATGTTAGTATTATATCCATGAAGAGAAAAAGAAATGCAAAATCTAATAGGAGGTAGCTCTAAAAACCAAAATACTCATGCCCTCACAAAAGGTACCTCTGTCACAAGTGTGAAAGCTTTTAATTGCCAAACAAATAGGTCATTAGTTCATCTTCACAATACTTTGCTACTCTTTCCCTTATAGGCCTCTCTTATCAAATGTATTCTACATCCATGTAATTTTCTGCTCCAGATAAATAGCTTACGTTCACCGTAGCAGCTCAGCCATGCCTGCAGGCTAAGCGAAGTCAGAGTTTTCATTTTCAGCCTAAGATTGGATGCGCTTGGCTGTTGCAGGACATTTTTGATATTTCTTAAATTTTGTAATGGTTTCCCTCGTTTATAATGGTTTATCCCTTACCCCTTCATTGCTCCCTGGTTGGTATTCCCCGGGTTCCCCCCTCCCAGTTTCCCCAAACATCCCTGTCAGTCCCTATTCTCCTCCCTCGNTAAAATTGCACATCTCAGTGAATGCAAAGAATTAACATCAGATTCCCATTCCTCCATTGAAAATTTCAAGTGATTTTTTCCCCTTGTTTTAACATTTTATTTAATTTTCTTTTATAAATAAATACACAAAAGCTAAGAAAACCAACCCATGTGGATCTGCACATGGCAATGAAAAATTTAAATGCTCTATTCTGCCTATCTGTCCTTATAGTATGATTTAGATACCATTATTTCATGTCCATAGGTAAAATCACCAACAGATAAACAAATTAAATACAGTATTTCAAATGGACAAAGCAAAATCCACTACCTGTACTTGCCACTAAAGTACTGCTTGCAACAGTATCACTACTAACCACCATTCAAAGGGGAAATGGTTTTATCCAATAGTCTGGAGAAGAATTGCTCTTCTACTTGGAGCCTAGAGAACCAATTCAGCCTAAACTCAGCATTTTTCACAGAGGCTACTAAGAAGTTCAAAAGTGAGAGTGGGGGGCTATTTGTTTTTTAGCTGTATTAATAAAGCAATATAGTTTTAGCGCTCTATCATGGATAGCTGCTTTCCTACTCCTACTTTACATATAGACAAAGGAACACTCCAAGGTTTCCAGAAAAGCAAAACTCATACTCTAACCAACACTGACTGCATATGCCCAATGGTTCTACTGAACATCACAGTTCCTGGTGTCCCAGAGAACTACAGTCAAAACACATCTTAAGTTTAAAATGTGGTAATGTTTCAGATGCATTCTTCAAATTGTTTCTCAGGAGGCAGCATTCCAGCAAGGCCCAGTTTTTCTTTTCAAAACACAATATTCATTCTCATGTGGAGGATTTTTTCACCCAAAGTGT
This sequence comes from Chaetops frenatus, assembly GCA_013400775.1. Taxonomy (NCBI): domain Eukaryota; kingdom Metazoa; phylum Chordata; class Aves; order Passeriformes; family Picathartidae; genus Chaetops; species Chaetops frenatus. Next base: position 87,527 of record VZTR01020570.1, read on the forward strand.
TGTATAGCCTAATGTGACCACCATGTGCTTCTACACAGCACTTGCAGAATTAATGGCAAATGTTAGTATTATATCCATGAAGAGAAAAAGAAATGCAAAATCTAATAGGAGGTAGCTCTAAAAACCAAAATACTCATGCCCTCACAAAAGGTACCTCTGTCACAAGTGTGAAAGCTTTTAATTGCCAAACAAATAGGTCATTAGTTCATCTTCACAATACTTTGCTACTCTTTCCCTTATAGGCCTCTCTTATCAAATGTATTCTACATCCATGTAATTTTCTGCTCCAGATAAATAGCTTACGTTCACCGTAGCAGCTCAGCCATGCCTGCAGGCTAAGCGAAGTCAGAGTTTTCATTTTCAGCCTAAGATTGGATGCGCTTGGCTGTTGCAGGACATTTTTGATATTTCTTAAATTTTGTAATGGTTTCCCTCGTTTATAATGGTTTATCCCTTACCCCTTCATTGCTCCCTGGTTGGTATTCCCCGGGTTCCCCCCTCCCAGTTTCCCCAAACATCCCTGTCAGTCCCTATTCTCCTCCCTCGGGTCAATCCCTGACTCCTCTCTGTCCCACATCCATCACCCTCAGCCCCCTCCTCCCCTTCCAGAGAGTTCTTGGCAGTTAGATCCTGGGTTGGTCTGTTCAAAAGACTCCCCTCCCCTCAACACCCCTCAATGGCTGAGTTCTGCGTCCATCTCCCTATCCTGAATCCTCCCCTTTCCCTTCATTGGATGTTATTCCCCCCTCCCACCTCCTGTAAAAAAGCCTGCCTGCTCATGTTCTGGGCTTCAGAGCTTCGACATCTCCACAATAAACACCTTGCTGGAACTCGATCTCTCAAGCCCCCTCGCCTCCTTTGCCTCTTCCTCACCTCTTGGATTTACCATCACAGCTGAGCTGGCTTTTGCAGCACCCACGACCTTGGATAAGCTGCGCCCCTCACCCAGTGAGGAGCAAGCCCCCTCGTGCATCGAGCTGAGGCTTCGGGCAGCCTCTGGCAAGCTCGCATCACTTGGCCAGTCAACGTACCACAAACCTCATTTTTTTCTCTAGTAATATAAAGGCAATAAAGCCAGGGAAGTTAATGGAGGATTGTACTACAGTAAAAACCAGAACAGGGTTGGCTGAGGAGATAGCTGGTTGATTTTTAAGTGCAACAGGAAGGACACAAAGATAACTTTTTTCCCAGATTAAGAAAATCTAAGCAAGTCATCAAAGTATCTCCTTCTCCCATGAGAATAGCAATTCTTGAAATAAATGTTTTACTGACATAACAGGGTGATTTTTGTTTACTGCTGGTAACGCTAACAGGAAAAAATATTACTTTCTTCTTGACAAATGTCACAAGGCTGAAATGGCAATAGCCTCATAAAACAGATAGATACCTATAAATTAGCTACACCATGCTTAATGAATGGAAAATTAATTTTGAACAAAATAATAGTAGCCTGTTATTTAAGTCAACATTTTGAAGTATATTTCCAGCCTCAAAACCACTGGCAGAACTAGAGCAATAATAAATTGGAGAATATAACATTAAGTAGCTACCTCAGAACTACAAGCATAAATCTTTGTTTATCTTTCCTTTGTCATGCACATATGCACAGCTGCTTCTGACACTATTCATCACAGCAAAATCCAAGGCTCATACAGACCTTTAACTCTGCCATATATTCAGACACTGAACTAAAAAGCACAGATTAGGAGAGAGCAAAGCCCGTCAGTAAAATAGCTTTTATCACCTTATGGTTCTAGGGAAGATAACCCCTCATTACATCAACATTTTCACAGCCAGCAAGATGACTGTATTATTTTTTTTCCAGATGGGGAAAAAAAATAAGGCAACCTAGCTCAGGCTATGGAGCGAGCCTGTGAGAGAGCCTCAGAGTTACCAGCTCTCATATTTTTACAGCCTACAGTCCCAGGCACTGCAAATCAAAGTCCTTCTCCAAGAAACACAAACTCAAAAAAATCTGTCCAGTTTTTACTATCCCTTTTATATCCCTTCTCTTTGCTATCTCAGAAAAACGAGACATTCATGCTATATTCCACCTTATGTATAGAGAGTATAACTAACAGGAAATACTCTATATTGTGGTAAACAAACCTGTACTACCCAAAAATTTAGAGGAAATTATCACAAATATTTTCAAGTTTGTACAGCATTCCAAGCTTTGTACAGACATAAAGGTAATGTTGTGACTATAAAGAGTATTCAGGCTAAACAGATCAGATACATGGAGCTCTCCATCTGTCCTGGACCAAAAAAAAACTGAAATGGAAAATAAACATGACTGATGCTACCCATTAATAACCATGATGGAGGGTTCCAAGTAATAAAACTGTGAATAAGAACTATTCAAGGGCACAGTAATTGCAGGATTTTCCAAAAAGAAATGGGACAATTTAATGGTAAGGCTATAACTTGCTATCACAACGTTAAGCTTCCTATTTATAATCTATGTATTTGTGTTAAGGAGCCAAATGTCTGCACATAACAGTGAACTGTGACTGCACACAATGCTCTGAGTATTACTGGGGGAGCCAGCTATGCACAATGACCATCAAGGTACATTTATCTTTCATTATTTGTCATTACAATGCACTGTTGATCCTTCTACTCTTCTTAAACACTGCTTATATCATTGCAAGGAAGTTCAGAAGGAAGAAGCCTCTAATTCCTAAATGTCCTATTTAAGAGTTGTCAACTTGCAAAGGCCTACAACCATTTGTCTTTCTTAGGAATGTAATAAGTGAAATGTAGTGCATCAAGCCTACAACAGATTTCACCCTGGAATCAGTAAGCAGGAGCACTGAAGTAGATGATGAAGTGCTATATAATATGTGTGCATTTAGAAATAAATCCCAAAGAGAGCAGAAAACCAAACTACTGTAATACATCAATCAACATAGGGAAGCAGGTAACGAAAGAGTAATATCTGCTCTTGGAATCTTAACCTGTTATCTCTTTATCTGTTGTTTTCATATTCTTGTTTCTACCTCCACCTCTTGTTGTGGTGCGGTTTCTAGTTATAATGGTTTCTCCCANACAGCGTTAACCTCTATCTTCAATTTACTAGCTAAATTGAGATAAAAACTAGCTCTGCCTTAAAAGAATACTTAATACCTGTTTACGACCCCAGTAATCATCATCTTATTCCTGTTGCACACTTTTTCAACCCTCTATGAGGGGCCACTGACACAGCAAGCATTTTTCATCTCAGGTATGCTGGTTTGGTTTTTTTTCCCCCCTCTCCCAGCAGTAAGAGCATTTACTGTAACAAGTACTTGTCAGTCTTTTTGCAAAAATGAGAAGAGAAAATTCTTGTAGTACCACAGGCATTTTTGAGAGCAATGTTATTTTTTGCTTTTTCTGACCATGTTTTCCTAGAGAGTGGGTTAAGAAAACAGGGACTTGAAGTACTGTTTTGGAAGCATTTTTTTTAATTTCTCAGGCAAAAAATAGTCTACTTGCTTGGTGATTGACATTTCTGTGTTGATTATTTTAAAGATTTATTTGCCCACCACAAAATCTCATGTGCTCTTTCACTCATTTCTTAGGTTTTCCATTCCAGGATCATAAAATAAAGAGGGGTACATTATCTCTTCAATTCATGCAAGAATTCATTAAAACATAACCTCATTAGAAAGAAGCCTTTGACTAAATTTGTACTATTTTTTTTCAGACTTTAAATGAAAATGCCATACTGAGAGAGGATTAAATGGAGCTTAAAGTAAGCAATCTAAACTGCAGGTATTTTCCAGTTTTTGACAATGCAGTTTATAGTTTAATGTCATGAAGAATAATGCTATGATCTTGACTATATCAAACCATTTACACCGTATCTTTCCTCATGCAAAATTTAAATTGACTTTTTATTAGAATTTCCCCAATACATTTCTTCTACTCTAATAAAAAATACAATCCTAAGACAAAATGTCATGTTCTCTGTATACACTGAAGCTCTAGGAAATTAAAGAGAGAGGTTATATATTTTTTCCCAAGGTAATAATCTTATTTCAGATAATACCAAGAACTGAATCTCCTTGACATGCAGTTTGAAGTGTTATTAAAAAAATGCTAATCAAATCTATGAATTCCAGAGCAACATCTGTAGAAGCTAGTCCTAGTTTTATCTTGGAAGCCTGCAACAAAACATTTATCTCTGATTGAGATTGACTGACATGGGTGAGGCCAGGATGAACAGTATGTAAATGTGTAGTAACCACAGATTTTTCAGATTGTTATATCAAATGCATTTTTAGGTATGCACATGGTTTCCTGACTTCAAGAAACACTGAGTTAAAGAAGGAAAGCTGTCCTGAAAAAAAATGCTGTACTTTGGTGGCTTGTTTCACAGTTTATAGTATTTATGCTGAAGGTTAATCCAAATCATGTTTCTACCATGTCTGGTAACAATGAATAACATCCTACTGCTGGACACAAGAATTTCTGGATGACATCTCCTTAGTAAATTTGTCTTCCATATCCTTTCCCTGAGTCCATCCCTTCACCACAGAAGACCTCCAAGGGCAGAAAATCAAACTCTTAAACAGGTTTATTTTTTTTTTCAATGACTTGCCGCTACTGTTTGTGATAGCCTTTGATACCCTTGTTGCCAGGATTTCTGGATTTATATTTTTTAAACATTGAACAACAAGGCTAAGACAACTGTAGGATGCAAAGTCGCCTGACAAATTCAAAATCACAAACAAACACAACAAATCACCAAAAAAAACCTGCTCTGAAGACACTTGCAAAGAAAACACAAATCCAAAGCAGGGCAGCATAACAAAATGCTGGCTCACATCTGTTATACGTAGCAGTATCAGTCATGTGTAAGAAAAAGACCACCGTAAAATCTGACAGGGTATTTATTTAGCTACATTAAACCAACTCCCACCTAATGAAACAAGAACTAAGGTTTACAGAATCTCAAGTGGAACCTCAAACAGTATCAACTACCTCAGATGACATAAAGCTAAAAACATGATCAAAACCCCCTGCAGATATTTAAGAATCTAGCTAACCCAACATGACAGAGAGGCAAACGGACAAATCCTGAAATGGGTAACCACTGCACTGGATCCACACAGCACAAGATTTGTCAGCACAGAGAAAAAAAGCAGCAAAACTGAGTCAAACACTTTAGTAGTCAATCATCCCCCAGAGGGTAATCTCTGAAGGTCCTCTCAACACACAGCAAGGGAGGACAGTGAGAAAACCTACACATGGTTTAGAAAGCAGGGCGAAGGGAGCCACTGTTACTTATCTCCTGGAGGAGCCTTTTTGTCCACTGACTATTAAATACATCCGGGATATTAATCATACAGTAAAGTTTTACAAATAGGTCCTACTGGTACTTGCTATGCAAGATTGCAGGGGAAAAATATGAAAAATATCCAAAGTATGGAGATGAGATATGCAGTAGAAATAAGGCAATAGATAGGTAATTTATTTATTGCGCTAGAGTTAATACAAAATATTCTCAAGAGCTAGCTGAAATTTCTCTTCCTTTAGCTCTAAGCTCAAAAACTTGCTCTGTAAGAAAACAGAGATGTAGTCTTCAGTACATAAATGAGAAACGTTGGGCAGTTAGGCAAAATATAATCAACTTTGCTTGCTAACGGCAAGATGGGCCAGAAGGAATAAAGCTGTTCATGCCCATTCCTTGAAACACTCTGTTAAAGTCTATAGAACTTTAGAAAAGACAAGTGAAAAGCAGACAGGGAAATAATGAATGTCTGAAGCCCTGCAAGAAGTTAAAAGAATGAGCAGTCCTTCAGCATGGAAGGACCAGTAGGGTTAGTGGTATTACAGGTCAGAAGGAAAATATGTGGGGCCAAGACAGACTTGAAGAGACAGCAAACAGGCTCTCTCTTAAACAGGTTTGTGCATTCACTCAGGCATTTGTCATCTTAAAAGGGGGGACCCTTCTAGACTCACAAAGAGATAACTAAGCCAACCTGCCACCAGGGCAAACCAACACAAGTTTCAGATTACTGCAGCTACCAAACAGGGACAGCTCTACTCATCCCTTTCACAAGCCTTCTTTTCTAAGGAAAAGGAAAAAATGACAACCCAGCACAGTAAGAAATTCAGTTGATAATGTCTATGCTCTCAAAAGAGGTAATCAGAAACAGCACAACAAAACCAAATAGCCCATAGTTTTTCCACAACATTAGGTGCAGAAAGCTTCATTTTCAGGAGCTTCAGCATCAGCAAGAGTTTATCTTGCCATTCTTTTACATGGTCATGTAACTTTCTTTCTTTGTTCTGTCTTAGCATTTATTACTGTGGACATCTACATAAATTTTCTACTATTTCTGCTGTTGATAAATAAAAGAACTGCTTTCAAAACACAATTCTGCAGCCAACACATCCACAACTGGGACATAAAGCTGAAGACTGGCTTTCAATTCTTAATCATGAGTGATGTGCCTGTGATTAGCAGAGAAACTTAAAATCAGTCCAGCTATATCACATAGCTCTCGATTGTTCACTCCTGCCCACATCTCTTAGGAGACACAACCCTGTCAGACAGGACCAGGGGGACAGCAGCAGTCTCTGCAGCTATCACACTAAGATACACAAAGCGTCGTTAATTACAATGCAATCAAAGTGCAAGTCCCTGAGCTCATCACTTCCACTACGTACAAATGAGATTCTCTGTTACCATGAACTCTTTCCATTAGCTTATGTCACCTCCTGCAGCACTTCATGTGCAAATGTTATAAGAGCACTTTACAGGTTGACAGTTCAAGTTAACAAGTGTAGAGAAAATAACATGACAAGCAGGTTGAAATGACTCAAGTACCCCCCTGGTGAGCTTAGCCCCCTAATAGGGCCTGGCAGCTTTCACCTACAAATGTAAATGATGACAGGTGCCAAATTAAATAAGGGACAATATTTTTATTTTTTTTTTAAATCCAGAAAACAACTAGAAAGAAATAGGAGTTTGCACTGAATAGCTGAAGTGGGAGATAAGCAATAGCACCACCTTTGTGAGAAACAGCTGTATGAAAAAAGTTGATAAACCACACATATATTTTTAATTTTTCTGATCTATAAATACTTTTCCTAGACTTTTCAATGTGTGAAAGATAGATAGCTTACATTCTGCTTGTGTTGGTTGAAAGCACATAAAGCAGGGAGATGAGCTGCTGAAAAACTACATTAGTAGAATTGCTGCAAGCATGATTGACTAGGAAGTTAGTAAAACCAAGGTTTACTAGGAGAAACGGTACCTTTTACCAGACCAGTTTTACAGCTAGAAAAAACAGACATATTCCCTAGACACAAACACTTCCAGGATAATTACATATTACCTAAGGAGCTGGCCCTGAAAAGGATTTCTGTGACAAAAGCTTGTTCATTTTTTCCTCTGTTTCATTTAGACTAATAAAATACATTACGTGTACTGCTCACATCTTTCTGCACCATGCTACAAGCCCATCTTTTGACAAAAACAAATATCCCTTCACAGCATCTGTGGAATTCAGTGCAAGTAGATGATAGATGAAGAATATTCACCTAAAGGCTGACAGACAAGCAGTTATGATCAGCAGCCCTTCCATAAAATATACATGTATCCCTCAGACAAAGAAAAACCATTAAGAAGAACAGCAACAAAGAAAATCCAAAGTCAATTATTTCCGATAACACACAGGAATAATTTCCTATGTCATCCCACTGAGCTACAACAGGACTCCTGCTTCAAGGAATACAACTGATAACATGAAATGTGCATTGCTTCCTACACTTGGTTTTCTTTAATGCATATATAGTGGCATCAGCTTCACAGGAAACAGCAGTGGAAAATTACCAATTCTGCACAAGTTTACAAAGAGCTACTCTCTTCACTGAGCAAAATGCTTTATGAGGGACTAGATAATCATATCATTTGCATGAGTTAACATCCAGGTGCACTCAATATACCTTGAGGTGAAAAATTTATCTTCTTGGGAGGTGCAAAATTAAGATATTCATTGCTACTGTAGCTATCAACTATACATACAGAGTAGGACAGGAACAAGATGTTAATTTTTTTTCTGTACTGGTTATTTTCAAAAATATTTCACTCATTTTGTTAGAATCAAACAGGTTCTTTTCTTTTTTTTTCCCTTTTCTTAACCTATCCTCCCTAAACAAATTTCATGCAGCCAAGTAAAAATCATAAAACCAATAAAAAGACTCAAAATATTTTGCAAAGTAAGATTATGTGAAGACCTCAATCTGTTCAAATAAAAAGAAGAAAATACCAAGGAGGTAGCTTTATCATTTACAAGTAGCTTTAATGGACAGAGGTAGTCAATGAAGATTGCCCATGGACTTAAGTCTAGGTACAGAAGACAAACTGAAGCCTAACAGCTGGAAATAAAAACTCAGCTACCTTTACTTTAGCAGTCAGGCCTGGGTTTTTGACAGTTTGGTGTTTGGTGGTTTGGTTCATTGGCTGCTGTTTGGTTTGTTTTGTTAGGTTTTTTTACATCTCACACCTTTGGAACAACCTAGCAAGTGAAGGCAGGTATGTTCCATCTCTTGATATTTTTCATATCCTTACTCCAACAGACCTCATTGTCCTTGACCCTGAGGTAACCGACAGCCTTTTATGACAAGTCGTGTACAAAAGGTCTAGCAAGATAAAACAATGCTCCTTGCCAGTTCTATAAAACAATTAAGCTTTTTTTCCTGTTGAAACTTGTGGGCACATACAGGCCAGGCACTTGTTTGACACAACATCTTACACACACACATACACACAGGCAAATGCTCTGTTCTCCTCTACGATCCCACCATCTCTTTTACCTCAACACACTTCACCTTACCACCAGCACTTCACTAAAACACAAGTACAGGAAACAACAAAACAGCCTAATTTTGCTCTAGGAATAGTGTTAGTAAAATAATTTCCAACAGTTTCTCTAAGAATAAAAAAAACCCCTGAAATAGAAGGTATTTCAGGCAATATTCATAGATGTACACATGTTGTTTGAAATTAAAGTATGGCTANAACATCTTACACACACACATACACACAGGCAAATGCTCTGTTCTCCTCTACGATCCCACCATCTCTTTTACCTCAACACACTTCACCTTACCACCAGCACTTCACTAAAACACAAGTACAGGAAACAACAAAACAGCCTAATTTTGCTCTAGGAATAGTGTTAGTAAAATAATTTCCAACAGTTTCTCTAAGAAGAAGAAAAAAAAAAGCTAANTGTCCACCTTGAATATAACGAAATAACTTCGAATAAAACCATGCAAAAATGTTCTCTCTCTACCTTTGAAATATGCAGAATGAACGAAAATTGAAATTTCTTTCATTTGCCAAACAATTCTGATCTTAAACAAATCCCTTGACAGATTCTGCATGGTTTGCTCTATTTTTGGTAAATAGATTCTGTTTGCCATCACAACACAGAGGCAGAAAAACAACTGATAAGTTTGTTCACCACCTATTAAAATATGCAACAATGATCAAAGTATCTGATCATGAAAAAGTTTTTATTTACCATTAGGAACACTGGCTTTTCTTTCTTTACAACAACAACCAGGCTCACAAACAATTTAGTTTTGGCAGTTTCATGTGCTAACTCCAAAATGGAGAGCTCCATTAAACAAACTGAAATGCACATTAGAGGAACAACAAAGCATCCTAAAACCTTTTTAACAGACACCCTGCTGCATGGAATTTTTTTTAAAAATAAATATTGAACAACAAGAGATATCTTTGAACTCCTCTGGTTAACAGACCTTACAGGCCTCCTACTGAGCAGCAATAAATATGCCTCAAGAAATCAGTGTATCACTCCATACCATTTAATAATGCCACAATTGCTTTTGTTATGTACACCGTATAGAAGGGAGAATGCTGAGAGCAAAACCATGCATTCATAGTGCTTTTCTTTCTTGTGTTAGTCAGCATAGCATCCCTGATTCAGTTCTATTCTCTTCCACCTGTAGGTCCTTCCAGTAGACAGCTGAGTCCACTTGAAGCATCCAGATAGAATAGTTTGGCATCCACTTTCCCAACTGAAGTTATTAAAACAAACTACTGTGATTCATGAACCATGGCTGAGTGGTTGACTATTCCTTTCACTTAGGTTCAAGATTTTTATTCATTTTTCTGTATCTCTTTGAAATAAAAACCTCACAAAGACACCAACACGCTGAGATTCAATGTCTCATCTTATCAGTGCCTAATACTGGCAATGAAGAAGCTGACATCCACAAACCTCCATTCTAAATCCATCTGTTCTGACAATTTCATTTGCACAAATAAGCTTTGTTGGCTGCTTCTCCGTGGAATATTTTAGTCTTGATT
>VZTR01020570.1:98599-117627 GCA_013400775.1 Chaetops frenatus
AATAATTTCCAACAGTTTCTCTAAGAAGAAGAAAAAAAAAAGCTAAAATAGAAGTTATTTCAGGCAACATTCATAGATGTACACATATTGTTTGAAATTAAAGTATGGCTATTCCTTATAAATATCTATTAGCAGTAATAGGCTAACTGCCTTTTGTAATGTTAGGTGTGCAAACCTAGTATGTAGCAACAGCTTATCAAATGGAACTCAGGTATTAAATTAAATCCTAATTCATGTTAGGATCTGCTAAACCCTTCTGTTCACCTTGAATATAATAAAATAACTTTGAATACAACTATGCAAAAATGTTCTCTCTCTACCTTTGAAATATGCAGAATGAACGAAAATGGACATTTCTTTCATTTGCCAAACAATTCTGATCTTAAACAAATCCCTTGACAGATTCTGCATGGTTTGCTCTATTTTTGGTAAATACATTCCGTTTGCCATCACAACACAGAGGCAGAAAAACAACTGATAAGTTTGTTCACCACCTATTAAAATATGCAACAATGATCAAAGTATCTGATNACAAGAGATATCTTTGAACTCCTCTGGTTAACAGACCTTACAGGCCTCCTACTGAGCAGCAATAAATATGCCTCAAGAAATCAGTGTATCACTCCATACCATTTAATAATGCCACAATTGCTTTTGTTATGTACACCGTATAGAAGGGAGAATGCTGAGAGCAAAACCATGCATTCATAGTGCTTTTCTTTCTTGTGTTAGTCAGCATAGCATCCCTGATTCAGTTCTATTCTCTTCCACCTGTAGGTCCTTCCAGTAGACAGCTGAGTCCACTTGAAGCATCCAGATAGAATAGTTTGGCATCCACTTTCCCAACTGAAGTTATTAAAACAAACTACTGTGATTCATGAACCATGGCTGAGTGGTTGACTATTCCTTTCACTTAGGTTCAAGATTTTTATTCATTTTTCTGTATCTCTTTGAAATAAAAACCTCACAAAGACACCAACACGCTGAGATTCAATGTCTCATCTTATCAGTGCCTAATACTGGCAATGAAGAAGCTGACATCCACAAACCTCCATTCTAAATCCATCTGTTCTGACAATTTCATTTGCACAAATAAGCTTTGTTGGCTGATTCTCAATTGAATATTTTAGTCTTGATTTTGTGTCTGGGCACAGTAAAGTAAGGAGGACATTTTACTTCCCTATTATTATTTTTTATTAATATTCTATTATTAGATCTGGTCCTATCTTATTATATATATATACTACTGTTTTTAGGAATTAACTTTATTTCTGCATCCCTTCTGCTCTTAGAAACCTGGAAAGCAGTATAAATAGCTTGACAGCTTGTCTATAGAGATAGTTCTCTGTCACTGATGATGATTTGTGTTCGTTTAAAAGATTTAGAAATTTTCCCACTGTGATCAGATCACAGAAAATAATCTTTTATTTTGGTAAACTTTCGAAGTGATTCAGTGTAAAAACAAGTTAGCTTATGGATAACTTGCTAGACTGAGAACTAACTTACTTTAGTTAGGCAATTTATAACATCAAACGCATCCTTAACATGTGCCTGGGAGCAAGCAATATCTGAAGCCCCACCACGACTGTGTCTTATTTTCCTTTATCAATTTTTCTTTCTGCATAGTCTTTGATGATTGCACACACCTCCTCTAGCATAGGAATGGGGAATAAAAAGGATATCCCGAGCTATGAGGAAAGCAGAAGTTTCCTACAAGTTACCTTCTCTCTGACATAGGGAAAAAAAATTGTCCTGACTCTGTACCCTGTGATGATTAGTACAACAGTGTAGGCGTGAACAAGGCATATTAATTAGGCATCTCAGAAAAACTTTGTGATTTAACTTTAACCAGAGCCAACATGAACAGAAGTTACAGGCATAAATTTTTATTCATAAAGATGCAAAAATATTCCTTTTCTTTTTTTCCTAAAGGCTGAGAGAAGACAGTGTTTCAAAAGAAAAGATATACCTTTGATAACAAGATCAAATTGCTTTCACCATGTCACATATGTCCTTAAAGAAGAAAGACAAAAATGACAACTTTTTATTCTTGTCTGGAGGAAAAACTCTGCTGAAATATGACTAATGAAAATATTTTTACTATTGTGCACACTGCCATACTTTCAGCAGGAAAACTGCATTACTTCCCTCTTCCAGCTGAAATGCTTGACAGGTTTGTGCCAGCAATGCATATTTTACAGGTTGCTTTATTTTCTTCTAAACAACATCCCCTATAGGTAATATTCATAGAAGATAAAACTAACCCCTGAATTTCAATGTTTCAGGTAACAGGAGGACTAGAAATTTCTCTTGGCAACCAGTTCTGTAAGCTCTTGACCTCTTTAGTTCCCAGATTCTCCCTCAATTCCTGCCTGATTTATAAAAATACAGATAGCCTCTCCCATCTTTTCAGCTCCTTTGACTGAACTACTTCTCATCCTCTTAACTTTCAGATCTCCTAGCCAAAAATTTCTCCTAAAGTTTTTTTCCTTCCAAATGCTTCATCTCTTCTCCACAGCACCAGCAGCGAGCTCCATTTCATTCTTCATCACCATTTTCTTACATTTAACTCTTCCTTTCTTACCAGCACTTCATAACCCCACCCATTTTCTAATGGGAACATAGCCCAGACTCTACTAAGGCCTACCCTTTATCCTTATTGCTTCTCTCTGGATCAGGTTCTCACTTCCCCTACTGCACTTCCTCCACTCCAGTAAGGAGACACATTTCAAAAGCTGGCAAATTTAGAAAGATTAAAGTCTTCCAGGATAACTGTCTGCCAAGTCTACAGATTTATAAAGACAATTTCATTTAGCCAAGTGTTCCCTCCCACTATTTACTCCTGTTGCTTCACATAACACAAGTTTCACAATGCTTATTTTGGGATAGTCTGTTCAAAATATACTCCCAACACTTACAATCTGATCATTTTGGTTAGAGTGACTAAGTCAAAACAGTTGGGTTTTACTTTTATCAGTTACAAGATGCCAAAAAAAGATGACAGAAGACTTCTGATTTTTGGAGCAGTCAAAACTAGCCTCATTTCCTTTGATTTACTAAAAAAAAGGTAGTCAATGAAGAATCTTGTAGGAGTCCTTTTTAGAATACATGAGTTCTGCTACAGTGCTGCCTGTTTCACAGCATCAGACATAACAGGATGGGTATGTGGGAGTAACTTAAAAGACATATGAATAAACAATTAAGAAAAACTGAAGCCCTTCTTTCTATCCAAGATATCTGTCTGAGCAACAGAAATAGACTTTAGTGAACAACCTTCCATTAGTTTTCAATTGATTAAAACTCCCCATGTTATTGCCAATGTTCGAGATCCTGAAGCAGGCTGTTACTAAAGATCTTAACTCCCCTCCTCAGGTTTTCTTTGGTATCAAAGACTGCATTTTGTGTTGTGCAATGAATTGCTCCACCTATTACTCACAACTACTTCTCAAGTACCAACATTCCTCTGACTGCCAATCAGCTCCAAATCATAACAGCTATCCAGACTGTTGATGCAAATATACATCTTACACTTACCCAACACTAATGTTCTTCAAAGTCAAAAAAGCCTCTCATAGAACAAAATCACACAATGTTTGTTATTTTTATCAAGAATTCAAATTCAAAATGCCCATTTTAAGTGTAATAATTTTGGAAAAGTTTGTATTGGTGAGGGGAGTTGTATGCAGTTTGTTCATTACAACATCTACTTAGCAAGTTATGAAAATTTTACAAGATAGATACTAAGTTACTCACCTGGTCTGTGTTATTTCAAAGAATTTTATTAGTTTTACTGAATGAATGCTATGAACACAGAAAATTACCTCAGAGGCAACAAAATGTGGTTTAGCACCTCATTCCTTTCCTCAATAATATACTGTTGCCTACTCCTTCACTAAAAGGTGAATGAACCTAGATAAACACTCCCAAACCTAATTTCCATGTATCAAATGACAAAACATAATCAGGAGTCATTCCTGGGCAAGCATACACTTGACTTGAAATAGGAAAAATCTCCTATTCTAAAAGGCAAGCTTCAGGGTCCACAGCTAGTTTTCCAGCCCCTGCCAAGTCCTTAATCCAGGCTTCATCTAGTATTGCCTCCAGCAACACACTGCCAAGACAAGAAGGACTACAAATAAAAATGACCTAACAAGTGACCCAACAGTATTTCCATTTCTCACTCCATTACCTTCTTTTTATCAATCAAAGATATCAAAGGCCTGGAAGAAGCACCCTACCCTAAATTGCTGTAGCCTGGGGGGGAAAAATACTGTATTTATTCTGAGTTTATTCTCACATAAGCAAAAGAACACAAATAGGCAGCTTATAGGAAAGCATGCCAGAACTCGCACTACAAAACAATTCACGGACACACTGCTTGAGGGACCCACACAAAAGGAAACAACGTGCATAAGAAAGGACAAGGGCAAAATTAGTAACTCTTAGAACAATGCCAGAGCAATTTTCCATTTTTACTTTCATAAAAAGTGAGTGGAAACTACCTAGGAATCATCTGACGTACATGATGATAAACCCAAGATACTGATTCCTATTAACTAGTCATAAATTTCAAGTTCAGTGAATCAGCTGTCCATTAACTGTCTCCCTTAGAAAAGTAATCTAAAAATTTCAGTTTTCCTACTGTATGTATTACTTGCATATACTAACCCAAGAAGATATATACCACAGCTGCAAAAATCCTGCCCAAAAAAGTCCTGCTAAGGACATGTCCCAAGATAAAAGACATGACTGTAATCCTTTAGGGCATAGCAGCCATTCAACTAAAATAATTTACCTTCTTTTTCTGAGGAAGTACTTTATTTTACCAATACTGGACAGAAAGATTTTTCCACTAATAAATTACACATTGCATAAAGGCCTCTCCTTTATTTAAAAATCAAGTGTAATAAAATACAGACATTTGATCAGCCCCAGTAGGTCACATAACGCTATAACCTGCCTCCACCAATGGTAATTTCCATGTTCCCCTGACCCCTGTCCATCTGCAGGGAAGAGATCCAAGTATGCAAGCACAGAGTACATCAGGTTTTACCACCTCATCCAATTCTTTTAGAAACACTTGCCAAAGTTCCAGTGGCCTCTCTACCTTCTCACACTTCTACTTCCTATCTGCCATCATCAGATATCACAGGAACTCCCTGTCAACCACCTCATTTCTCCAGCACACCTGCTCCATAAAGTAGGATGGGGAAATAGAAGAGACTGTGTGTACACACAGGGATGATCCCAGCTCCTGTGACTTTACAATTTCTGCCCAAGCCATGAGGTTTGCAGGTAGAATGACTGGGCACAGCCCACAGCCACAGCAAATGAAAAGGGAGCACAGTGGTGATGTCAGGGGAGCTCTGTTGAGAATTTCCTTCAGCTCCCTATCCTTCAATACTGGACTCATGGACTCAAAGGCCTTTGAGCATATGACGTACAAGGGTGGTCACAGGCATATAATAAAGACAGAGCAAGACTCCTCTTAGTGCTGCCCAGGGAATAGAGAAGTGCAAACTGAGATACAAGAAACCCAGGAAAAAGCTGTGTTCTTTTTTTAAACCATAAATCGGGACAAACACCTGGACAGGGTGCCAAGTGAGGCTCTGGAGTCTCTACCCTCAGAGATTGTCTAAACCCAGCTACACACATCCCTGGGTGGAGGGATGCCATCCCTGACCCTGATTTGAGCAGAGGTGTCGGACCCAGAGGTGCCTCCCAGAATCAGTGCCTCTGTTTCTCTCCTGCTACTGATTAACATACTGTGAGAGCTGGCATGGAGCGTTCATTAGATTTTTCACAGGATTTTTTTTAATCCTTAGTAAATCCCTGACCTCTCTCACAGGTCTACAGCATGACAGGCACTGAGCAGAAGGTAAGTATCTTCACCACAAATGAGTTGTTTCTCTGGTGGTGGCACTATAGGTGATGACACAGAGTTTAGTATCTCCCATGCACAAACAGACTGAGTCGTTTTCCTCAAGAAGACTGCGTAACAATTTTGCTGCAGCACTCACCTGTATTCAGAACATGGAAAATATGGTAATGAACAGGAAAGTAAAATGTAAAAGTCAAAATAAAATAGAAAAATAACAAGCTGCTTTTGCTTGACAAATATACTTATCTATTTAAACAGTATTGATCATTACAGTGTATTTTAACATATTACCAGATATTTCTGTGCAGAAAAACATATTTCCCTTCATGCAGAAAAAGATATCCATAAAAATAATGTCAACCCTAAATGATGAGCAGCTTCAGAACAAGCTATCTTTTACATTAACTGGCAAAACTATTTGGAGAGTGTAGTAAGACTAGCACAAAAGTGTCTTTTGTTAGAAAAATCCATCAACTGCATGTGTTTTACACTTGTGAGTGTCAATAAACAGCTATGTTTTTCAGAAAAATATTAAAACAGAAAACTAAACACAACGTGTGACAGGGGACACCTACCTATAGTTTTAGAAGTTCAATGCCCTGTAAATTAGTTCAGACAACACTTAGAGCAAGTACTCTGATATTAGGTCTTCAGAAAAAAAAATCTGATATCCAATTTGTACTGGTTTTGGATGGGACAGATTTAAATTTCTTCACAGCAGCTTGCTTTTATGGTGCTGTGCTGTGGATTTGTGACCAAATCAGCATCATCAACAAAGGAAGATATGCTTTAGCTATTGCTGAGCAGGGCTTGCACAGTGCCAGGGCCTTTTCTGCTCCTCACGCTGCCCTGCCACCGAAGGGGCTGGGGATGAGCTAGAATTTGGAGGGGGCACAGTTGGTACAGCTGAACCCACCTGACCAAAGAATTCAACCATATGATGCTGTGTTTGTTCAGCAGTTCAAGTTGGAAAGGAAGAAGGAAGGGGGAATGTTTGTCCTCATGGCATCTATCCTCCAAAGCACCCATGAGGTGTGGAAGCCCTGCCTTCCCAGGGATGGACAGCTGAATACCTGTCCACCCCTGGAAACAACTAAATGAATTCTTCTGTGTGCTTTGCTTGCCTGTGCAGCTTTTGCCTTCCCTATTAAACTGTCCTTATCACAGCCTAAAAGTTTTCACACTTTTACCCTTCTACTTCTCCTCATCTTACCAGAGGGAGTAAGCCAGTGGCTGAGGGGTACTGTTCACCCACTGCAGTTAACCCATAAGAAAGGCACAGAAAGAACTAATTCTATTCTATTTTCACTACACAACAACCACATCCACCCATTGCCACGAGGACTCTGGAATATAAAATTGCTAATAGCTCTACGTTCTACCTGTATTAACATAACCCATATTATCAATATTATTAACATAATTAACTGTATTAACAATTTAAGTAATTACTCCAATGTTAGATTAACAGTTTACCCTTTTCTGAGCCATGATTATGTCCTTAAAGAAGCGCATAGAACATTACAACCTAAGCCTTAAGTCATATCTAAATTAATTTCTGTTAGTTCATCTCAAGAATGAATTCAAAGTGTTTAACAACTGCAATCTGATTTTCACAAGCCCTTCATTTGTTAAGAAACAGACATTACAATAGACATTAATTTCCCACAGGGTAGTTACCCAAAAAGCTTCTAGTTCAGTTGACCTAAAAATCACAGCCAAAATTCTTAAATCCCTATCTGCCATCTCCATTTTTTTATGCTATTAGTATGTGAAAGGCAGTTTTCTTCATGCTAAATTAGGAATATAAGGCTCAAATTACTAAGTACCTATAGTCAGCAGTTTAGTCCTATCTAGATAGCACTGTTCAGCCTTTTGGTATCAAAGTAGTCCTGACAGTTCTTGCTTTAAGTGGTTTCCACAGTTTCTTTCTTCCTTCACAAAGGAGCAAAACGCCAAATTTATTGCAAAAGGGTAAATTTTGTTACGTTAGTACAAATCTAGTTATAAATGAATGCTGTCAAGTCCATTTCTCATGAAGGGTGAACCACTGCCTTACAGGGTTTGCTTGAACAGTTCAGTAACAACTGATGTTCCTAAATATTCTCCCTCGAGAAGGCCAGCATAACAGAAATGAATTTGAATTATCAGAAATACCGTAATTCAGTGATGAAAAAAAAAATTTGCACCTTTAATTATGACAAAGCTCTTATGAACACCACAGATACCAAAGAAAATACACCATATAGAAAGTTAAAAACAGGCTGTAACTATTCAGAGAAAACAAAGCATTGCTAGCTCTAAAGAAGGTTGTGCAGAAGACAACAAAGGAGTGTGCGCATTTACCTAGTTCATAATTTTTAACGAAAGCTGAAAAAGGCTGTTTCGTTTGAGGGATTTTTTTTCAACATAAACTGAAGCCCTGAGCAGTCAAATCCTCCCTAACCTTTCATTCACTGCCTCTCCTGGGCAGGCTGTTAAGGCATTAATAATTAATGTGTCTCCAGTCTGTAGAAGGCGAGTGTAACCCACAAGGTTTTCTCAGGCCTTTACAGGTCACATTCATGGGCCACAAAAACAGCCACATTCAACTGCATTTTCAAATCTACTTGTTGTTCACCCTCTGAAATTCAGTCAACTCAAGTATTTTCAATAGCAGCTTCCACTTCACCTATTAGCCACACAGCACACAAAAATCTCAGTTTCCAAAAGGTTAATGTTAAAGTAACCTCAAGCAACAGTGAAAATCATTTCAATTCTCTCTAGACTAGCAGCCAACCTAGTCTGATTCATACTCTGTGCTTAATCATACACCAGCAAAATATCCAACTACTCAGCATAGAGAAGAGGAACATAAACATTTCAGCCCTTATTGATGTAAATTCACTGAAGTCCGTGGGGGCACAGGATCCTGCTGTTTCTGTCATGATGTACCAACAGGATTAAATCCGGTGCTCGATAATAAATAAGAGTACTCAGGGAACATTAAAAATGAAGTCATCTATGAGAAGCAATGAGCACACTTTCATGAGCTACAGATTTGGGTACAGTCTGATAAGGTACAATATCAAACACAGGAAGAGATTTGAATACAGTGGTTTGGATAACTGCTCCATCATTGCAAGTACCATTTCTCAAGTATACTAGAAACCTGACTCTTACAAACCTGAAGTACAGTTACACACACAGAATATCCAGGACACCAGCTGCTAATTAGATAATTATCACAGATGTTCTGGCTATAACACACTTTCATTATGGACCTCTGTTCTGACTTTCTGCTCCCTTCAGAGATACACTAGGAGACTCAAATATTTGCAGTTATTCTCTCTTTTGCAATCATATTTCTGTGTCAACCCTTTACCTTTATTCTATATTCCTAAAATGTCAGATGGCCCCCTCTATACTAAATTAGTAAATTATTAGGTTTTTTAATTTGATGTTTAACTAACATATTCAACCACTTCCATTATCAAATTCAATTCCTTCCCATGAAATACTGCCCTGTATTCCGACACTGGGTTTTGCATACACTGCTCCTAATTTATACCATAAGTACATCTACAGAAATGTTCAGTACTTGGAGCATCCCCAAATAACAAGCGTAGGACAAGAGTGAGAAAAGGGGGATTTTGGCTAAGCATCAGCTCTGGATAGATAATTTTAGAAAAGCTCAGTAAAAACCTCAGTAATACAGTACTAGTATGCATCTTGAAAAATTGCCTTTAGGCAAGGCAAAAAAAGTAAAGTGAAAATTGAGAAAGGAAATGAAGCAAATTTTGTAGTAACTGCAGTTACCGAAGTGCATGATAGGCAGGCAGCATGGGAGAAAAAACAAATGCAACTATTGGACAGCTTGGCAACAGGGCAATGAAGACTTGTATTACTGTTAAAGCTGAGGGGAAAAAAGCTGGGATGTCCTCAGGCCTCAAAAGTCCTTGATTTTATATCTACTATATAGGAACCACAGCAAAGATGCAAAGAAAGAAATAGCATAGTCAAAGCAACAATCCAGAAAAATAAGTTGTGCAGCTCTAATTGGACTGGCAGAAGTCGGCAAGACCGCTTTGCTCCAGGCAAAAGAAGTTGATGATGCAGCACCAAGAGCAAGCACAAAGGTTTTTACCTGCAAGGGTGAAAAGTTGAAGCTGAATTTAAGAAGCAAGGAACAGGCAACATTTAGAGAAGATTCAAGTATGAGAAACTGAAGAGAAAACTGTGCTGAAGAGTGCTCAGAGAAGAGTCCTGCAGAACATAATGTTCACCCACTGAGACAAGAAGTTGAAACATACGGGTTTTTTCAGTTAAACAGTACATATGCTGATAGATGTGGGCAAGGGAGCAATTTTATAGACAAAAAACTATTTTCCTTGTAAAGAACAGCAGAGAGGCAGAAAGACAGGTTTGCAAGAGCCAAATGTAAGCGGGCAGTCTTGATGCAGTGCGCATGTGCAGCCATATTTCTAGACAGAGTGAAAACACGTTTATGCATACAGCACAGTGCAGCTCATGTCTTGAAGTTGGGGCACTGTCATCAAGATGCTCCCACCATTCTATCAAGATTTTTTCTTTAACTTGAAGTAATGCACAGTTACTTCCATTCATATCATCCTTTATGACTTTAATGACTTGAATTTGCTAGCATTTAAAAATCTCTATCATACATTAAAAAAAAAATCAAAATTTCGTCTCTGTACTGATAAACGTCATATTCAAGATATTCACCTTTCCATATTTCCATATAGCCACTAAAACGAGAACTGATGGATAATTCTGTATGACACACACATCTCACTTTCTCTTAGTTCCAAGTACTGTTACACATCAAGTCTTTTTTCCCTGCCGTTCTGGTTCTAATCCCCTTAAAGAACCTACTTAGAGTGATTTGGTGGTCTGATCTTTTTTTTAATGTGGTTAATCTAATTATCTTTGTGTAAACTATCCAGGTTTATATTCTGCTCATTGGTCTTGCAGGACTGCATATTTCAGCCCATTCAGGTCTTTTGCTGTGCTGATTATATTTTTCTTTTTGTCTCTCTTACACACTGGAAAAGAAGAACCACGTAGGTAGAAACAGCAGGTGAAGCCTAGCATCTACCAATCTTCTCCGATATAGTTAACTAGTCTATATGTTATGTCTAAAGATTTAAATTTGTTAACTCATGAGTTCATTGCTGGAGCATTCAAATGACCAGAGTTCATACAGCAATATCCATTTCTTTAAATTGCACAACTATCAACACTTTTCATTTGGAAAGGGTCTATTATACTGCATAGGCTAATAACATTAAACTGCTCAAACACGTCCTGAATTGCAGTGATCGCTTTCCAAAACCATTTCTGGTGGAACGGTGCCCTCTTGTAGCAGAAATCGGTCACTGCAAGAACGGCAGCTTTGTAAAGCACACCATTTGCAATTCAATTCATCTCAAGAGTTTGTTTCAGATCGTTTTTCACAATACAACGAAATTGGCACATTTGCAGAGTTATTTTGAAATATTTTTTTCCTTTGCTAAATTTCATTTACAAACAGCATCGCTCTTAGGCAGAGTACAAATTACTTTCAGCACCTCACAAGTTAGTTAAGACCACTCTTAGGGGAAGTAGTGGCCCTGTTTGTAGGTTTGGTACATATTCCCAATATTTAGGAGGTCAGTCTAACCATGCTTTTACCTTTCACCTTCATAAAAAGAACTGAAAATTATGCAAGAACACTCTGCTGAGCAAGTTGTTTAGGAGAAAGAACACTTTCTCAGATGCTAATGTTTTTTTTAACTTCCTGTCTCCTGTGAAACTATCACACCCCTTCAGCGAGACTTTCTGGCTCCTCACTCCCAGTCCCTCAGCAGAAGCAGCTCACACTGCCTGCCAACAAGAAAAAGAACACAAACAGGGGTGAAGATATAGGTACACAGTTTCTTCAGCTTAACAAGACATGTGGGTGATGCCACAGAACCAGCATCCACAGCCACAGCTGCTCGCTCAGTGCCGCAGAGCAGAACTGCACAGCAACGCTGCCCTTGCCATGGGGGCCTCTGCTCTCCCCCAGGGATTTGCCATCCCTTAAGTGTCTGCGGTTCATTTTCCTCCAGAACTGAACAAAATTAATACAGACAGCCACATGACTCATGTTGTTCTAGCCACACGAGAAAGTTAGGTTAAGGCTTTTTATAATACTTTGTGTAATAATGTTGATTCTTTAACTAGTATTTATTCTTCATTAGCATCATTCATTGGTAGCTACCTGCTACTGTGGTGTTAAACATGAATTGATTGTGATAAGCATTCTAAAGGTGCCTTTTTACTGTTCAAGTATGTATTATTATGAACCCTCAATTTCTTCATATTTTTTTTTCTTTTGTTTCCAGGAAACTCTTGTCTACTCTTTTGTCTTCTGGTTGTTTGTAGGGCAGAGAGGGTGCAGGGGCTATTTTTATGTTTGGTTTTGGTTGATTTATTTCCTAAACCTCAGTTTTTACTGAAAAAAGTTCTTGTTTTCTTAAGATAGGAAGATAATATCCATATATATTGGAGGGAAAGCAGGAATAATTCTACCTTCACTCATGAGCATGCTCTCTGATCTTGTTTCATAACTCCTTGGTCTCTGACTGTAATACAAATAAGCATAAGCAAATCCTGTCAATCTTTGTACAATCTTGCTAATGGCAGTGGAGGAAAAAAATTCATGGATTTCATAAACAAAACACGAAGGGACTCAGATTACCACCTAATCCCATCCACAATATGCCTACTTCCTGTTGCTCCTGGGTTATCACCTTCCCACCTCCATCACTAATACAGAGCTAAATAGAATGAAGTGCTACAGCACCTGTGTAGCCTAGTATTTAAATAAACAGAGATCTGCCAAACAGCTTGGGTCTAACAACTCAAAAAAGGTTCACAGGCCTGAGTCAGTATAACCTGTATTTTAGGGCATGAACTCCATCTGCATAATGCTTTGTGTGCCCATGTGAAACAGCATCTTTAAATGTCATCACGTTCTTTCTGGCTTTGAAAAAATCACTGATATTTGGATGCAAACTTCCTGCAAAAACAGAGAAACACAAAAAGCTCCACGCTTTAATAGCACAAGCAAATCACCAACACATGTCAACAAGAAACTCTTCCCAGAAAGTACCCAAACCTTTTCACAGCACCAGTCCCAGCAAAAAAATATTTTTAATATCTGAAGCTGAGCCTGGATCACATTTTGGAAGCTTGAGACAGCTCCTGCGCTCTTTATTACTGTTAGTTGTGAAGTCACTGCTTCTCACCACAGCTACACCAATTAGAGAAAAACAGAAATTTACGCATGTGGGAATGAAACTCACCATGCTGTTCATTTTGGAAGAGGACGAGCTTGCTCTCTGCTTCTGTAGGCTGTTAAGCTCTTCTGCATTTCCATCCTTTGGTCTTATGATCAGCCTGCTGCCCCCAGCAGTACCTTCTGAAGAGGACCTCAGTCGTTTCTCAATAAATCTGCCTTCCCGGTACGGACTGAGGCTATTGGCAAGATCAACTACAAAGAGAGAAGCAATCAGCAATCGTTACAGGGAACTGCTCTCTACAAATATTTTCTTAATCAGAACATTGCTTTGCTTGAAATAATTACACTGAAAATAAACCACATGAGAAATGTTCTGTGGAAAGCAGATGATGCTTACCTAGATAAAAGCATCACCTGGGCCTCCAGTTCACTGTTCAGCCCCAATGACAGGCCATGCTCAGCAAACTACAGCTACAGGGCTCCTCAAAGAATTGAGAAGGACTCTGTGCTCTATCCTTTTCCTTCTCCCCTCATCATAGGATACTTCCAAATTGCTGTCCAGTAAGATCTACCAGAGAAACTATCACTTGTCCAGTGGTGCCAAAACCCAGCCTGCCTTACCCTGTGCTTAAAGGCAAGTCCAGCTTTTGAAGGGCCAGGTCACAACTCTGTTATCCCTGCATAAGACAGGGATACACATCCGTTTCCATTTAACTGCAGTCCAGTTAAAACAATAACACATCAGAAAAGAGGAGAATAAAAACCACATTTTGACGTGCTAGGGCAAATTCAGAGATGGGGAAAGCTAAAAGCATAACAGCATAATAAATGACACATGTCCAGAAAATCTTATCTTCTTTTGCATTTTGCAAGAGTAGAGACATTCTCTCTAAGGGTTCTCAAAAAAAAAATACATATCACATAAAAATACATAAAGGTATACTAAGAAATATATGGCACATCAAACCTGCTCATACATTAATGTCACATTCACAATGCTATCTATAATGACATCAGCTATGAGATCAGGTAGAGAAGAGAAAATATCTATTACCAAAGAAAACGCACAGAAATATTTTGTATTCACACCTAGGTTTAAATACTGTTTTAGAAAACCAAATGTTCAAACCAGTCTGTTTGCAATGGGTATAACTATTTATAACCATATCTTACTGAATGCCATGTAAGTTTTTCTGTATTTGATTCATTTCATATGGCAGGATTTTATCTTATTTTCAGTGGTTTCTTTGTACTCTTGGCCAATTTCTAATTTGAAATACATCCTTCAACACAAAAGTAAAAAAAAAAAAAAAATTTTTGAACAGCAGTACAAAAAAACAGATTAATCATCAACTTTTATATAGTGCAGTATTAACTCGAGTGTTTCTGTGACCATGAATCCAATTCACAAAAATCCCTCTATCACAATTTCAACTCCCACTAGCTGCTTTCCTGACATACAGATGAAATATCCAATTGCCAATGCATGAGTTTGAAATGCAGTGGGTATTTCTAAACCTCCCTCCAAGCTGCTCACTTGCTGTTCTGCAATACAGTCTAGCAAGGCAGATTATTAAATAAGAGCTCGTTCACAGATAAGACAATGTGGCAAGGAAGACAAACTGAGTGTTCAGGACCAGTAATACACATAAATAGGAATATTTTTCCCCCCAAAGTGCCTAAGGTTCTCAGGGAAAGAGGTGCCCTCTGGTGAAAGCTAATTCAGTGGATTAATTTCACTTTCTATTGCCATTTATGTACAAGATAACCAAATAAAGCCTTGCAGTGAGTAATAACTCAAAAAGCCAGATTGCTTTTGATTGCTTATAATCTACACGCCTAGATAAATATCCAAGCAAAATTATGGGTGTGAATTTACATGAGTTTACACTTACCATCATTCATCTTCTAATACAATCACTACAAATGCTCTATTGTTAACTCAGACTTTGGCCCACCACATACAGCCTCAGGATTAAGCAAGAAAGCACCAGTCATTAAGTTGGCTTGAGAAAATCAACTGTCAGAGGTAAATGCCTTCTGACAAATGTCCTTCACTCAAGGGCCTGGTGCCTTATTTATCTGCATCTCTATAGATTGGGATTTCTAGGCACAGTCTTTCCACTTAAACATGTTAGTATTTCCAAATTACTCTTCATAAACTGAAAACCCAGTGTGAAATTTAGATGGTAATTACCTCCCCTAGTGTTCTACAGACGACAAAATGAGAATTTGGAGACTTATTTCAGATGGAAGCAGAAACAGGACCTCTCATACTTTGACAAAACATCCACTCTGAGCTACTCTATTTCATCAGTTGAATAGAGAAACCAAGACTCTAGAAATTTCGTAACCCACATCAGTATAAAGTAAACTGTATTATTTTTCATAATCAGACTACCAGAAGATTTGTTTCTCTGGTGATGTTTCCATCCCAAATTATGCAACCCCATAGCCCAAGTCCAAAATAGCCATGTCTCAAAAAAATCACAGCTCTAACGAGAGCTGGGAATCAATACTTGTTTTCTTAACTGATTTTCTATTGAGTAAAGCATAGCCACAAACAGCACTGATGGGTGTTTGCAAACTCTAAAACACAAACTCAAAAAACCCAGACTTTTTCTTTAATTCCTCCTGTTCTGGAGGAGGACACAGTTTGTACTTTTTGAACTTCACAGCTAGCACTTGCAACTCTACAAAAACACTTTATGACAAAACAATCATTACAGAAGAAATGAGGCCAGCCCTGCCAAAATCCACCAAACTCAAAAATCCAAAGACCAGGAAACGTACCTTTAGGATGGTTTGATTCATAACCCTGTTGTATTTTAAAGGACTGAGGTTCAGAACACGGAACAGCCTTAGACTCCACTACAGGAATTGCATCTCTCATGTACTTGGATGGAGTGCTTTCATCTCTGCTCCCACTCAACGCCTGTGCCTTTGGAGAGAACGTCACTGGTTCTTCTCTATGCTGTAATGTCAAGGTTTGTAAATGTGCATTTTCTGAGTTAGTTTTTTCTATGTGCCTGGCATCATTAATATGTAGTCCATTGGCTTGCAACAGTACTTTTGTTTGATTAGCGACTGAGGTTTTGAATAAGGTACTGGATTCCACACTGCACGAGCTTGTGTGACTGGCAGGAGGTACACCAGCAGAACAGCCAGTACTCTGCACAGTATCTGTCTCCCTCACAGGAGGAGCAGCAGGATTAAAGAACATCTGAGAGGTAGAGACATTGTGTCCAAAATCCTCTGCGAGCAGTGCGCCAGGCCCACTGCTGGGCAAGGCATCAGCCTCTGAAACGGAGTCCTCGGTCAGAGCAACAAAGTCCGAGGGCGTCTGGGCAGCCGTGAGGTCAGCCGAGAGCAGCGGGGACTGCAGGGAGCTGCCCACGTACTCCGTCGTCTCAGCCGAGCATGGAGGAGACGACCTGGCCACCACTGGTTCGCTTTCCACATAGGATTTAACCTCCAGCAAGCACCTGGGCTGCTGCACAGAGGAAACCGACTGACTCTCTGGAACTGGCTTGGAAAACTTGTAGTGCGATGAAAAAGATTTAGTGAGAAGTTTTCGCGTGGACTGTTTGACAGAATATCGGCTTTGCTCTTCTGCAAAGCCTGAATCGTCACCCTCATTGTTCCCAGAGCTTATGCAATTGATAAAGACATTCTTATTAGCTGAGGGCTCCTTCCCCTTTTCAAAATCGTCTGTCAATGACCTTGTTATCTTCTTGTTACGAGAGCTGCCAAAACCAACTGAATGTCTTCCTCTGCTTTTTATGTGTTCGTCTAAGCTGAGTTTTTGAAAAGTGCTAAGAGAGGACTGGGCACCATTTGAGATGTTAACATTTTGACTCGCTGAGTCAGGCTTCTGCTCACTCCCTTTCTTGTTATGGAAGCTAATGGAAGGAGTGCGGAAAATACTCCGGCGCTTTCCTGTGCTCCCTGAGCTGGAGTTGGTGCTGGATGGGGAAGAGGTGTGGACACCAATGGCGTTGGCAGAAGAAGGCGAGGAAGGGAGGGAGTCGTGTCTCTGGCTAACACTTCTCCTGAATATTGGCAACCGAGATACAAGAGTCGATCGTCTGGATCCCGAGTCCCCCATCAGGGCACAAAGGGTCCGTGGTTCTTCACAGCCAATAAAATAACCTGGGATGAGAGAAAAATATAAGGGAGGGGGGAAAGAAGATAAATTATTCAGCCTCAAAGACCACTCAAACAGACTCTTTGGTCAATCTAAATACATGAGATGTCAACATCAATTTGTTGTAAAGGCATTACTGAAGACTTCAAGAATTTCAAAGTGATGTTCAATAGCCAGTACTGAAAACTGAGCAAAAATGTGGCTTAAAACATTGTACAGACAAAAGATACTCTTTTATATATGGTATTGTACAACAGTATTGTATACTGTTACACTGGGTAACTATAAAATCTAAATGCCAAAAGATACACAAATATATCACCCAAACATCCTTGCTTTTCTAAGTTCTTATATACTCTAAGCGCTCACAAGAGTGCTAACACAAGACAGCTGATTTTTGATGATCTGAGTAGAATAAATCATTATTTTGTATTTCTAAATACTGAGATTTCTTCAAGAAAGAAGAGGATTTCAAGTTTCCAATCTCTGCTGAACTTTTGGTTGGATTTTTAATTACTTTATGTGCTTCTGTTAAAGGCTGTATGTATCAGGCAGTACAAAAAATGATGGCATTGCAGTCCAGTCAAAAGATGCAACACCAAACATTCTTCCTAAAAATCTGTAAGTTCAAGGAATTTACCATCAAATTATAGGATCATGTTTCTAGATTTGAATTTGAATGTTTCATTTGAACACTTCTCTGAAATCCTCTCATAGCCTATTTGCATATAATGGGCTAATTTTTTATGTTTTTTGAAATTAGTGAGAAGTATTTCCATGCACAGGCACTTGGTATTTTTTATAAATATTTAAGCAAAACTTATTTTGATCAGCACTGTAGATGTACTGGAAGAACATTAATCTTTATGAAATATATGCCAGCTCTATCTTCTTTTTGTTCTCATTATAATAAACTACCACTGTGAAAGACAAGACCACAGCGAGAGAGCAATAAAAACATGTAATATATAATCACAAAAACACGAGAGGCTGTAGGAATTATGCCCCAATGTGACTTCAGGAGCTGCTGGTGTTCAGCCCATAAAAATAAAACCCAAGTCATTTGTCTAGACAATGTTTGTATGTCAAGTGCAAAAACAAAGTAATTCATTTAACGAGCAATTTAATATGTGTTCTGTGGCTTAAACAACTATCTGTGAGCAATATATATATATATTTAGATAGTGTATACATACATAAAGACATATATAAACGGCAACAATATTCAAGTGGTAATAAAACTACATATATAACTGTGAAACAAAGGTAACACGTAAGTTCACGTAAGTAAAAACTACTGTTTCTGACTAAAGATTGGACTGCACTTTTCTGCTGTTAACTTTTTTTTTTTTAATGCTGGTACAGCTCCACTATGAACATGCAATGCCAAGCAGCCACACTACTCACAAGCACCAGGAATCAATAAGAAATTTTGTAGCTTAGGATGAGAATAACAGCTTGGGAACAGTCACTAATTGCTACAAGTCTCTGATGATCTCTGATGCCAAGCTAAAGCCTGACCTGGACAATGCCCAGGTTCTGTGATTGAAACCCCAATTTGAATTTAGTCTGACTGGGGCAAAACTGACAATACATGACCACACAGAGGTTCCAGAATAACTTTACATCCCTCAGTGAACTGAAGCAGAGCCAGCTGTTCCATTTCATTGAAAGGTATGAAAGTTTGCATTTAGACCACTATGTAAGAGCAAGTGCAGAGGGGACAGTGCAGA
>VZTR01020572.1:403-12026 GCA_013400775.1 Chaetops frenatus
AGCGCCAGAGCTGCTCTGCTCACGGGTGCCTGGCACTGTCGCTTTGTACTGGTCGCAGAGAGTCACGGAATCAGCTGAATTGAAAAGGACACATCAGGATCATCGAGTCCCAACTCCTGGTCCCGCACAGGACACCCCAAGAGTCACAGAATGCCTGAGCGCATTCTCCAAACGCTTCTTGCCCTCTGCCAGGCTGGTGCTGTGACCACTTCCCTGGGGAGCCTGTTCCAGTGCCCAGCCACTCTCTGGGGGAAGAACCTTTACCTGACATCCGACCCAAACCTCCCCTGACACAACTTCAGGCCATTCCCGTGGGTTCTGTCAGTGGTCACAGAGAGAAGAGATCAGTGCCTGCCCCTCCTCTTCCCCTTCCAAGGAGGAAGTTGCAGACCCCAGTGATGTCTCCCCTCAGTCTCCTCCAGGCTGAACAGACCAAGTGCCCTCAGGCACTCCTCACACAGCTTCCCCTCAAGGCCCTGCACCATCTCTGTCTCCCTTCTTTGGACACTCTAGTATCTTTAGATCTTTTTTACCTTGTGGTCTCCCACACTGCCCCCAGCACTCGAGATGAGGCTGCCCCATCCCAGAGCAGAGCAGGACAATCCCCTCCCTTGTCCAGCTGGTGATGCTGTGCCTGATGCCCCCCAGGACAGGGTTGGATGCCAGGACACTGCTGACTGATGTCAAACTTGCCATTAACCAGGACCCCCAGGTCTCTTTCCATGGTGCAGCTCTCCAGCCTCTCATTCCCAGTCTGTCCATACATCCAGGATTGCCCCATTCCAGGTGCAGAATCCAGCACATTATTGAACTCCATACAGTTGGTGATTGCCCAACTCCCAAATTCATCAAAGAAAGCAGCCAGCAAGCTCTAAGTGATGTCCAGGTGTTAGAAAAACAAACTACTTGTTGGCAGAATTACCTTATTAAGGTTTGGGGCTTGACAGACTTCAACGATCTCAGACTTATGGAAGGTTTGCAAGGCTTGAGAAGACAGATGTACCACTGATGGTAAACACGAAGAATGCTGAATTTGCAAGCCACAGGGACATCTGGCAGAATCCCCAAGAAAAACAAGAAACTAATAAAGGAACTCAGCAATTGTGCCGAATCAGATATGACTGGTTAAAAAGTAATTCCGGCAGCAGGAGATGCAACCACCGACCCAAAAGAAAAAAAAACACTGAGCATGCAGACTAATTAACATAAGAATTGAGGGATTCGACCTATAGAAGGTAGACTACTAATTAATAAGAGAACTATGCAATGAACTTGTAGCCAATGAACTTTAATTCCTATTTTTGCCAAAATGTGTAAATGGTAAAAAATTATGGTACTTGTGATGCTGGTTTTGTGGATTTGCCACCAAGCCCCCATCGCTGCACGTGTCTGTAAATAAAACTTCTCCATTCTGTGCATGGATTGGCCCCCTGCACACTAGGTGCAAGAACATATTCGGGGACAGCAAGGCTTCTTTAAAGTGGCCGTATAAAGGTTTATACAGGGCTGCAGCTTTCCAGAGTCCCATGGATTTGCTGTTCAGCTGAAGTGTGTCCTGCAAGTGCTGTTGTGGTGGGCAGGAGCAGTAAAGGAAGATTGCCTGGGTCAGCATCCCTAGGTTAGCTGTGGCTTTCGTCACAGCACCTGAAACTGCAAATAACACGTTTGTCCAGCCGCAAAGGGCTTGAGGTGGTGCAGAGCGTGGTGAGTGACACATTGAGGTGAGAAAACCTGAGGCACACCTGGTCCTGTCAGCAGTGCTTGCAACACAACAGGATGCTGTGGAAGTGTTGAAGTTTCGCTTTGCTCTGTAAAGCAGCAAGCAGACCAGATTCTTCCTAGGAAAAGGCAGCACCTGTGGTCAGCCCACAGCTGAAGCAAACTTCAAAAGTGTATATAAGTGCTTGTTTCCTGCAGAATTGCACTGTTCGCTGGCATCACTCTACTGTATTCTGATATTCAACTTTAATTTTATTATCTGAGCCAACAGGGTGCTTTCAGGGCTTATAAACCTCTTCTTGCTCGCAGAGAGGTATTCCCATACCTTCTGGGCTTACCAGCTGTGCAGAGCACAGTGCCAGTGAAGCGTGTGAGATGACTGGTGGGATGCCGAATGTGTTTACTGCGTTATGTTCCCTCATGAAATTATTACAGCAATACCTACAATGCCACCAGCTTCTGCCTGTGTGAGAAAAGTACTGTGAGGAGATGAATGTTAAATGTTACTAACAATACCATAGCCGAGCCTTTTGCTGTTCCTTCCTGCTGGTCTCTCTGGCCCATCTCTGTGCAGTAACTCCTGAACTACTCCCAAATTGCACAACAGCTGTGTCATGACTGAGGTATGCGGTATTCCTGTGGAAGAACATCTCTTCCTCTTGTTACATAACAGCTTGCAGGGGGGAATTTTGGTTATCATAATGGGTGAGACCCACAAACAATGTCAAAAAGCACAAAATACCTCTGTCCCCCAAGTAACTAGATAAAATAATTTTCTTTCTGAAAACATCTGTATTCCCCTCCATGACGATGAATGCTAGTCTTAGAATGCCTCATATTTCATGTTAGAAATCCTGTTGTTTGAAAAAGTGGGAGACTAACTACTGGCATTTAGTTTTAGTTTACCAGTGCCTAGCAATGGCTTTGATCACTGAAGGTGCTGCTCTGTAGAATGTATTACAAACTTGGCAGGTTTTCAAACGCAAGGAACTGTAGGCATTTAATCCTAATGTCTTACAAGGCAGCAAGATGTCTGCAGTTTACCAAACATATTGGACCAAGTTCTGGTTTTGCAAAGGGTATAGAACCATTAATGCATAATGTGTATGACACTCAGCAGGCTGGTTCCAATCCAGAACAGTACCAACTGGATGAAACCTGGACTCCAGCTGTTGGAAGAAGAGAAAATGGCCCACAGTTACCTCATTAAAGTTATTCCAACCAATTTCTTTCTTTTAAATTTAAATTTAGTGCCCTTCCCAGATAAAAAAAGATATTCTTGATGTCCCTGGCAACCTGGTATTATATGAATCTAAAGCTCAGCAGGCATCCCTTATTAATAATGTATTTGATATTCTCAAACTTAACTATAATGTGAACTTGTGTCACACAGCAAACTCTAAAAAAAACCCACCATATTTTGTCCTGCCAAGACTGCCCTTTGCTGGTTTATCTGGCTTGATCATATGGAGAGACAGTATCTCCATTCAGAATCAAATTAATACAGCTCTTCAGAATCAAATCTGAATTTTGGANTAAGCCTGGCTTACTTTTCTCACTGCTTTTTACCAAGTATTCAATAGCTACAGAGAAGTTGAAAAGTTGGGATTCTTCTCCTAGTTTTCTGCCTCATTAGGAGCTTTCTTTTTTTCTACAAGCATTAACTAAGGCTTGTGCAATTAGAGGCATCAGATAATTCCAATGCAGAAGGGTGGAGATAATGGCACCTGGCATCCTTTATTCATTTGAGCATCTACATCCCTTTGGCTGATGAGTTGGCAAGAGCCATTAGACAACTTTTCAAGAAGGAAAATGTAGCTATCACTATTTATGAGTATTTTTTAATACTTTTGAGGACAAAGCAGCATTTTCTTACTAGATTTCTTAGCTATTTATTTTGTGGTGAATAAACTACAATGTGTCAGTGGGGGTGTGAATACCAAGGTAGCCCAACATATTTATTCTGAGCCTGAGTCTTTTTTAGCAGCGATGAATTTACAAAAAGTAGCTGCAATGTCTGTGCCAATACATTTTCTGTAGTACAGTTTTATTTGACATACCACCAATGAATTTTGCGGTTTTTTTCCAGGCTTGTAATTCTGTAGGAGAGTGATATGATTGGTTGATTGACCAGTTGATCTGTTCCTAGAGCTGTGCTTAATTTGATCATGAGCAGTGTGTTTATCATTACTCCCTTCTGACTGCTCAATTTTCCTTAGCTGGTTATTGTGCTCACTGTTACCAGGACATTGCAGTCAAATCTACTCAAATCTGCCCACTGGTGCAGGAGATCTGAGCAATTTCAAGCAGTGAAAAATACTCATAACTGAGAATATAGTTCAAAATGTTGTTGAGTTTTTGGGTTTTGTCATTTATTAACTTAAATTGCTTTGAACTGTGAAAGATGGAAAGCCCTCCATATAGGTCAGAGCTCTTCAAGTTTGGGGCCTTTGCACTTCCATCAAGTTTTGTGGCAAAAGTCAGACTTTCTAGACCCACATCTTCCATGTTGCGCAAAACATATGGTCTTTGTAGCCCTTTAAAGATATTCTTCAGTGCAGACCCAGTGACTGGATGGTTGAAGCTGGCAGGGATCTCAGTGTCATCTGATCTGGATAAATTTCCTGTCAGCCCCTTTCTCCAGCTTGTCCAGGTCCCACTGGACAGCGCCACCTCTGGACCCTCTGTTGTATCAGTCCCTTCTCAGTTTGGTGCCATCAGCAGATTTGCTGAGAGTGCAGATGCCCCCTCATCCAGAGTGTTAATGAAGGTGGGAAAGAGGTTCAGACCCAGTACTGACCCCTGGGTCACACTGCTCCAACCAGACTTTGTGCCACTGACAACTACCTCCCTCACTATCTGCTCATCCAGATGGTATGCCAACAACTTCTTTATGAAGATCTTGTGAGAAATCCTGCTATGACTTCTGCAGCTGGCTTCTAAGACTTTTTTTCCCCACCTTTTTAACAACACAATTCATGTTCTCTGTCAAGAAAATAAAATAAAAGTATCTAGGTTTGCAACTCGTGTATAAATAGAACAGGTGAACTTAGAGAAAAACCTGCCCTGGAAAACCACATTCTTGGAATGTCCTGGAAAGAGCATTCTGCAAGTGGAACAGGAGGACTGATACTTAACTAAAGCAATTCAGTTTTAAAGCTTTCTACTGGCTCATCTGAAATTATATAGCCCAGAAAATTTCTTGCTAAATCAAAGACCAGCAAAAGTGTTTTGCACTTAACCACTCTTGATGTATTCAGTCAGATTAGCATTGCATTTCCACTGGCAGGACAACTGCTAGAGAAGTCTGACTTTCTAGAAAACTCAGCCAGTGAAATCTTGAGATGCTATTTCTTATTAAAACATGCACATGTATTGCTCACCCACAAAACTGTCACATGAGCCACTAAATCTAACTGACTATACATCTTTGGTAGGAGGCCCTTTCAAATCCAGCATGGGCTTTTTATTTTATTTTTTTTTTTTCACACAAATATGTCACAGGCATGAAGAAAACAAATAACTGTTTTTCTGTTGGACAGTTAAAAAGTGAGCCACAACAAAAACAAAACAAACCAACCAAACAAAAAACAGTTCAAAAAACTGTCCAAACTTTGTAGAAAACCTCTATATTTTTCATGTCTGATCTTCAGCCAGTTATTTAACTTTGGCTGGATTAGAGAAGTGTACAATGTGATGCCTTTTAATCAGTGTGATAGGAGGCAAGTCTTTATTTTCTACAGTTGGCCCACATAAAACGACAGAAATGGCATTAGGATTTCATTGTTTGTTTGCTTAACATGAGCCGTATTAAATCAGCTAGCTTGACCATTCCCTGCAAATGCCAAAGAAACCCAAGCGGCTAAGGCTGCATTATTAGCACTCGTACATACTGCCAAATGCAGCCTTCCAGATGGTGAGAAGTGTAACTAATAATCTTGCATGTTTCATTTATGTAGCACTAGTAGGGTTTGTCTCAGCTTGTGAGTGGGCCAGACCAGAATTCAGCTCACTTCTCACATAATCATTCAAACTAATGTATTTAACTAAGAAACAGGAATGCAGAAAGAATTCACTGGCTTAGGCAGATCTGGGTCAAGGGAACAGTCTGGAAGAGAGAATAGGCCATCAGTCCTCTGGTGAGATCTGGGCTAGCTGGCACAATTTCTTTCCGTGGTATCAAGTTGTTGCAGAAATTCGTTGGACTGCAGGTCCATGCCGTTGCAAGCAGCAATGTTGTTTAGGGAAAAAGGGTGATGGTCTGGAGCACAGCTTAGGCCGGATAGTATTCCAAAAGCAATCTCTTCACAGACCAGCAACTGTACCTTTTTTTAAGTGCATTTTGCGGTTAAGCCACAAGATGGCAGGAAAACAAAATAAATACTATTTTATGAAGCAGCTGGACTTAAAAATTACATCTAAAACCAAATAAGATCGAGAAG
Organism: Chaetops frenatus; assembly: GCA_013400775.1. Taxonomy (NCBI): domain Eukaryota; kingdom Metazoa; phylum Chordata; class Aves; order Passeriformes; family Picathartidae; genus Chaetops; species Chaetops frenatus. The sequence goes on from VZTR01020572.1 coordinate 6,565, forward strand.
GGGGTAAATTTTCCTTGAGAAAGTGTTGCTTAAGTCTTACAAAGTTTTAAAATATATTATATATCCCTTTAATTATTGTTGTCTAACTGTTGTCTAACTGATTTCCACTAAAACCATCCCTCTCTGTTTTGTGGTTCTGGATAAATATTATCTATTTTTTTGCCTATAGGCAGGAAGTAAAGAAGCTAGCCCTGCTTGTTTCAGTTTTGGTTCCCAGGGTAATATGGTGTTTAACAAAATTAAATTCAGAATAAATTCTTTGTATCTGGAAGGAGAACCATGACTTCCCTGAACAGTGGTTAATCCTTGGTTTCTGTATTTTATATAGTATGCCCTCTCACTCTGCCCTTGCAAAAAAAATTACCTTCACATTATTCTTAAAGCAGACTGCAAAGCCAGGTAGGAGATCCAAATGATGAGTTGATTCTTCTTGATTTGAAGAGTGAAGGCATAGTACCTTAAAATAATGTCTGTGCTTTATCTGCCTGTGTCATCTGATATTAAAAGAGTACTATAACTTTTTCTATGAAAGAATTTCAGATGGCTGGATTCTGTTTCTCTCCTGCCATATTCCATCAGTGGAATTTTAAAGAGACTGGGTTTTAAAACGTCTTAGCTCCTTTTTCAAAAGCAGGGGTCACAATTGCATTGTTAGTAAGTAGCAATAGCGCACAGTAGCAGTACATGGCATTAGTGTCCTTAAGAGAGGTGTACATGGAGTCTTACACCCAATTATCAGTTGTTTGGATAATCTTGTCCTGCCAACATTCTTAAATGTCCTGTGGTGCTGATTGCAACCCAGAGAAGATGTTGCTACCATAATTAATAATGTTTAGGGGATCTTAAATATTTTCCTGACTGTAACAAGCTGAGTGTAGTGAAAGACATATGTCCAATGATAGATGGAGTTTTAACCTCATGCCGTATCTGGATTTTTGGATACACTTGTCTGTGGCCTCTTTGCAGTCATCTCATCATAGCGAACAAGGAAGTTGTTCACCAAAATGCCTTTATAAGCAGTACTGCTTATCTCCAAAAAAGTTGTTGAACTTCTTTTGGACAGGCTTCAGTGACAGCCTCAAGTGCTTTCTGTAGTTTGATCTGTTTGGGAACTTATTGCCTTTTTTCCGTCCCTGCTGTCCTCATTTACTGCTTCTGACAGCAGCACCTCTTGCTTCTCCAACAGGTAGCCCTGGGGATGTGCCAATGACAGAGAGAGTCTCTGCTGAGCTGGTCAAGGAGGGTACCGTTCTGCAAGTGCAATAGCTGTGCCTTGGCCAGGGGTCCGAAGCATAGATTACAGACCATGAGGCAGCACATAAAGGACTTTATCACTGACAAGAAATGAGGAGTAGTTCATGGCTTTGCCATGAAGTTAAACAGTTATAGTTCATCTGTGCATATGTGCCCTGCTAATAAAAGGAAAAAAGCATGACTGAAAAATTACCATATCAGTAATTCCTGGTTTCCACATACAACACACTTATTTGTGATAACTACTTATCCCACATTTTCTGGTATTGAAATTTGGTTTATGATAAATTCATAGCTGTACCTAAAGCAATTTTGATCCCTGGAAGACTCAGGCAGCAACCCGAAAGCAATGTCTTCATTTAAAGCAGCTGTTTCATTGTCACATCTGTGAATTGTCGATGCTTGTGTTGCTGTGAGGGAGTAGTATCAGCAATATGCCTGTTCTGAGTCATTAATACAGTCCTGGTGAGGAATTCCCAGTTGGAAGTAATGAGTACCAAAAGTGACTTCTTTGTGTCAACCATAAAATCTGTCAAGTTTTCAAAAGTTCCTTGAAAAGACATATTGCTCGGGTCACAGACAGAAAATGACATTTATGTTTAGGAAACCAGAGCTTTTATTACAGCAGTGAGAAAACAAAAATAGAGAGCTGAGATTACAGTTCTTTGAAAGGTGGATGTTGGATCAAAGCAGGGGCTCTATAGTACATATTAAGATGCCATACTGTTGCTCTTTGCCTGGGAGAACTTACAGCAATAATTAGGATTATTTGTTTAGAAGGCTAGTGTTTAATGGGTTTTTAGAAATGTCCTGCACTGAAAACTTCTTGCCCCCCATCCATTGATTTCCAACTTTGGGATTGTTGCAGTAACACAGTATGTTGTGATTTCTGCAACCACACTTTTAAAATCCTGGTCTCTGCTGTGTTTCCTTTTTTCTCCCTTCACCCAAAGGTAGCCAACAAGTTTAATGGAGCTGGTTGCTGCAGACAAACAGTGAAGCTGAAGCTGAATTTACTCCTAGTGGTCTTACACCAGTAGCAGAGCTGTGCCAGTCTCACTCTGCCCACTCAAGCTGCTCACTATTTCAGCTGCTGTAGTTTTGAGGAAATCAAGGCAAGAAAAAGAAAAAAAAGAAGAAGAAGAAGAAAAAAAAAAAGAAAAGAGAAAGAAAGAAACAATGACAAGTGAACATCCGATCCACTTTTCCTGTGGGTTTCTCTTTTAATTATTTAATTTACCATGCCCTTTGGCAGCACTGAACACTTTTGTGCTAGTTCCCTGTAAATATGTGTTGAAAACCCCCATGGCCACACATTGCTTTGCTTTGATATTGTCCTGACATTAGCAGATCTGGAAGCTATATTCCTGATACATTTGCTGCTACATTGTTTATATTATTTTGTAAGTCAATTTGAATATGTAAAATTTGCTGACCCCTTTACCATTTTAACTTTACATAGGTATAGGGCTGCCATCATCACCAAAATATTTTGGGACAATTACGATTGAGAAAACAAGACCTCTCTTGACCTCTATGATTTCCAGGCTAGATGGGAATGCTTCAGCTTAGTAATTGCCTTTTGTGCCATATATTCTCTGAAATAACTCTGTTACATTCACTTCACAGAAATTATTTTGTAGCTGGATGCTTTTTTTTTTCCGTTATTTTTTTCTGAGTGGTGGCAGAGCATTACGGCACACAGTCCTCCTAGATGACATTTTTCTTAGAAAAGTAACCTCCTTATCATCCTTATAAAACCAAAACTACTTAGAATACTTCAAGGGTAATAACCTGGAGCTTTTAAGATTTTGAAGTATGTTTGGCAACTTTTCAATGTAGTAAGATACATTTATCTTGGATGTCTGAGCTATTTCCTTTCAGAAAATGGCATTAGCAGTTGCAAATAAGCCTTTTTGACTAATGAACAGAAGATGACATCATTGTTTTAACACACATTCTGTCTTATTCAGCTAATTATATGGACACAATAAATGCCTCCGTTTTCTGAGCCAGTCCGAAACAAACTTGATATTTTGGATTATATCTTCATCCTGGTTATAAATGTAATATTGGGAGTATTACGTAAGTAGACTAACATAGGGCAGCATAGTTCAGGTTAAGGCTTGCAGTCACAGACAGGAAACCTAAAGTATTTTTCAGATGTCACGGTGGCAAAAGACTGAACCTGATTGTCTTAAAAGCCTTTTTTAGCCATATGACATCTTGTTTTCTTAGCTTTTGTGAGAACTAGTTGTATAAATAAAACAGGTCTTCCTCTGTACCATGGAGGCATATCTTTGTCTTTTCAGATGATTCTTATTACAATGTGCTCCATGGTTTGATGTGTGAGAAGAGTAACAGTATAGACAACAAATTCAGAACACAGCTTAAAGCTCATTATGTGCAATAGTTTGGACTTTTTTTTTTTTTTTAATATGGAGGGACTCCTTGAGGCAGCCTTAGATGAGACAAAGATGACGAATAGAGCATTTATAGGAAATAATCAATTTCCTGGAGGAAAAGCACCTTTGTCCTAGGATGGGATCCTAAAAAAAAGCAAACCAAAACTCCTCTAGTGGCTAAGGCAGGGCACTCTGCTAAGACCTAACAGAGAATTGATGAGGAAAGAATGCAAATTACCAGGTCTATGTAGAGGCAAAACGAGGTTGTCTTTCAAGGAAACCATGTATGTAGCCAGCTAGAAGTAGGAGGCTGATGATTTGAGGAGGGTAGTTCAGCTGATAAAAGGATGTAATTCTGTCGGGTAGTAACAAAGGCTGCACGACAGGGGTCAGAGAGGGACTGTGGTTTCAAATAACAGCAAAACTTAAGGGGCTTCAGTCACATCAACTGCCTGTGTCTACAGCAAGGAGGGACTTAAATAAAGCCCTACTCAGAGTTCAAGGAGCTTTAATATGTTTGAAGGATGGCCTGACACAAGCTTTTATGCAGCACTCTGGAAATAAGAGGCTGAAATTGGGTCAAGAAAGCAATATTCTTCAGAGCACAGTATTTTAAATTGCAAGATGCATTAGAAGGCCTGAGTGACCTCTTCTCTGTGGAAGAGGTTTGGGAAAATAAACTGTGTGTTAATGCATGCTTTTCGTTGAAAATTTCTGTGAAAATTTTCAGATAGATAGCCTAGGGAGAAGCAGTTTACATAAGTTTGCTTCTCAATTAAATCAGATTAAAGCCATAGGAACTAGGTGGGTTCATCGACTCTGCATATACCATAAGTGTGATGTGGATACATATATTCTCTTTTAATGATAAATCTTGCCCAGTGGCCCAGTATCATATAGCTTAGTGGCTTCACCTTTCTATGTAAGAGAATTTTAAAAATTGTCTATACAATGTTCTTAAATACGACCCAGAGGTGTATTTCTTTTTAATAAAATAAACTCACTTATTTTGTTGGGAAAATATTTATTGTTTATTGTCATTTATTTTTGGGATAACATTGGACATTTTATGTACTCAGTAGTGGCCGACAAAGTTTTTGAGTGGTGTTAAACAGTTTAAGGTAATAATTGTGGTTTAAATTTTCTATGACTACAGCTGTGAAGTGATGGCAAAGAAAATAAGACAGTAATTACTCTTGTGGGTTTATTTCAAGTGAAAAGCAGCAAAACAATAACAATTCTAACAATATAAAGCAAACAAACAGAACAGCTTTCCTGGGAAACAACACCAAAAGTTTTATTTGTTAAAATGTATAACTGGACACTTAGTGTTTGAAAATTTTTACAATCTTATCTGGAGAATATTACAATGTACCTGGAGAATATTAACTTTTGTCATTTATCTTAACATTAATCAAGAGCATGCCAAAAGCCTGGGCTGAAATGTGACTAAATTCTCTTTTCTAGAGAAACGGTTTGGAATTCTGAAAACTCTTACTCGTGGTTACAGAATTTACATGTTTCTTTATTTTAACAAGGTACAGTAAGCATGAATAACATTATAACTGTCCTGTATTACTTTTTTGATTTTTCTTCTCTCTGCATCTTCTGTATCGGGACAGCCTCCGGTTCCTTCTCTTTCCCCTTCTGCTCTTCCCTTCATCCCATGGCTTGTCTGCATGGAAGGTCTGTATTAGTTCAAAGAATCGCAGCAGATGCCGAGTGGAGAGGGCCAGCATCAGGACGATCGCGCCTCGAGGCAGGGCAGCGGCGGGGCAGCGGCCGGGCAGCAGCAGCGGCGGC
>VZTR01020572.1:12159-28478 GCA_013400775.1 Chaetops frenatus
GGGGGCTCGGAGGGGGTTGCTCATCATGGGGAAGTCATCCTAGCGACAGAGCCTCTCCGGCCTCCTCCCCCTGCCGACCCACGGCTGCTCGCTCTCGCTGGGCACGTGTCACCCCCAAGGCATGTGTGGCTTTTCTAGTACTTTTAAATTTAACGCTAGTAAACCACATTTTTAAGCAATAGTTCAGAATAAAATCCAAACAAATCGAGACATTATCGTTTTAACATTAGTCAGGCCCTTACGTTGGGGAAGAGCCTTTTCCTGATACCCTGACACAACTTCAGGCCATTTCCTTGGGTCCTGTTGATGCCTTTTTCAAACCCGCTGGGCACCGCCTGCCCTTCCTTTTCCCCTCAGGAGGAAGCTGCAGCCTCCAATGAGCTCTTCTCTCAGTCTCCTTTTCACCAGGCTGAACAGACCAAGTGCCCTTAGCCATTCCTCATATGGCTTCCTCTCGAGGCCCTTCACCATCTTCATGTCCTCCTTTGGATGCTCTCTGATAGCTTAATGCTTTTTTAATACTGCCCAAAACTGCCCCCAGGACTCGAGGCCGCCCCAACCCAGAGCAGAGCAGGACAATCCCCTCCCTTGCCCAGCTGGTGATGCTGTGCCTGATGTCTCCTAGGACAGGGATGTCCTTCCTGGCTGCCTGGGCACTGCTGGCTCAGATCCAACTTGCCACTGACCAGAACTACCAGATCCTTCTGTGTGGTGCTGCTCTCCAGCAGTTCATTCCAGCTACATTGTTTGGCAGCTGAGTAAAACAGGCATGTCAGGGAGGTGAACAGGTCTGAGAACAGGAGGTGTAGTAGCTCTGTGTTAGGTTCATGGTGACATCTTCTCCAGATATGCAGGACAACTCTGGTTCCATAATCTCAGTTGTATTTTGAGATCCTGGGACAGGTCCCAGACATGAAGGGACTCAAAGTGATCCGTAGATTCCATGGCCATGTCTGTGATGTTAAATGCTCCCTTGCTTACCCTCCCAGTGGAGCAGAGGGAGCCAGTGGCAGATGGAAGGGCTGGGGAACACCCTGCCCTGGCTGCTCCCAGACCACCACAGGAACCACCAGCCCATCAGAGTCCAACACAGCCAGAGGAGCACAGGAGCCCAAAGCCAGGTGGGAACTGTGCCCTGACCAGGCTCTTCCCAGGACTCTCCCAGGGGATCCACTACCCCATGGCCCAGCTGTGACACCCATTATAATAAAAAGTCAAGGCTGGAGCAGCTTTTGAACTGAGAGGGTTTCTGCCTAGAGGCATAGGATAGGTTAGGGGAAGAACATTTTAGGATTGCAGAGAATTTATAATGGGCCGGTTAGGGAAGAAACCAAAGATGGGAAAGGAAAAGGATTTAGATGATTTGAGGGGGAACAAATAGAGGAAAACAGGGAAGACAGGATGGGCTGGTTGTTTTTAAATAATTATGTTTGTCTGACTTTGCCATGTGCCCAATAAGCAAAGTCTGACCTATCTTCTTATCATACTAATTTCTAACTTTTTTTTCCCCTGGTTTTAGGGAGGAGCTCTCTCTTGGGGGCCCAGAGGAGTCCCAGCTGCTGGAGAGATGGCAGGGTCAGGGGAGTCTCCAGGGCAAAGGCAGGTGCTGTGTCTGTGTGAGACCACAAAGCGATTGTCCCAGTGTTGTCTCTGCCTGAGAGGTTCTATACCAGCAGCTAGAGTAGGGCTGTAACCTCTGGCACTCCTACATCCAGTGCCAGCACCTGGCGAGGCTGGGATCTAAGAATAGCTGCTGGATCCACATCCTCACTGTCCTGCTCAGCCAGAGGAGGGAGCAGGATGATGCTGTTTGTGCTGTGTTTATGTGAGTGCTCTGTGTGCCTGTGCCCGCCATGCGGCAGGCTGTGATTACCTGTGCACATGTCGTGCATTTCTGTGCTCTGCATGCATCTGTCTGAGTTCTTGGTCGTCTCTGGGTTGGTTTTTTGTGTCATTTAAAGACAGCTCAAGCCATGTCAAAGTAGAGAGATTTTGAAGCTCTTGATTTCTGCAGAAAGTGTCTGACAACATGACAGATGGTAGTTTAAGTTAGTTACAGAGAAATGGAAAGGGGGTTAGCTTTTAAAGGCACCCAGCAAATTAAGTTTACTATTCCACATTATTTAGCCTTTTAATAATGAAATTCACACTTCACACAGGCCAGCAGATGAAATTTTATCCATTCATTTTAACAAGAAATATGGGACGTTGATAAGTGAATTTTTAATTATCTTTTTCATATATGTATACTGCCATTACTAATTTCTTCAGTTATTTCTTTTATACTCATTTTATTTCTGGCATTTGTGCTGGGGTTTTTTTCCTTTGGCTTTTGTTTGATTGTGGGTTTTTTTATTGTTTTGGCGTTTTTTTTCCTGGTGCTGCTTAATGGAAGAAAAATTATCATTACTTACTCACTGATATCCCACAATACTTCCAAATTTCTGTGTTTTGGCAGGGTTTTTTTTCAGAAAGTACAAGTTACTGTGGGACAAGATCCAGAATATTTGAGAGGCTGCTTTCATCTCAAGATTGGAACTCATAAAAAAAACACAGTGCTGGTATGGATCTTGTCCTTAGATCTAATCACATGTGTAGAAACATGTTTAAGTTTAAGAATTATGTTTGCATTCTTTTTGAGACAGTCTAAGCAACCAGAACAGGAGACTGCAAATATAGAGTGTTATTTCACCTTCTACATAAATTCCTATTATCTTTAAGAGAAAGGAAAAAGACATAGGTAACTCATGCCACAAGAATAATGCACCATTTATGGCATTGTGTTCCTTAAATTGCTAAAAGCAGTACACTCTACTTCTGTAAAACATGTATAATTGTATTTAAGACATCCAACATGATTTTCAGAGTTTCATAACACACTGCGAAGAACATAAGAATGTCTTTTGAAGTGGCCAACGGTAGCTACTCACAGAAAAATATAACAGGTTAATCACCAATTAATTTTCTCACACTGTATCATCTTTTGATTATTTGCAGATAGATATTTTTATAGGATTCGATTAAAGTAATGACTGGTTATGGATTATTCTCCTATGAATTTGCCTACTCACTTTTCAAACCTCTGTAAAATAATACTATCCAAAAATTGGCCATATACTGAGAGGAAAACCGCCTCCTTTTGCTTGTTTTCTATCTGCCTTCTGTTACTTTTATGTGATGCCCTCCCCAGCTCTGGTGCTGGAACACAGTGAACAGTTAATCCCCATTCAGTCTCTCTGTGTACTTGGGCTTTATTGACATCTGTTACGTACCTCGTTCAGTTGTTTCTCTTTTTTCAGACTGAAGAATTTCACTTAGGAATCTTCACTGAAGAATTTCACATAAATATTTGTTGTGCAGAAGGAATTATAGACACCTGGGCCATGTTCTTTCTCATAGCCTTTTGCAGTTCTGTATCCTCTCAGTCAGACCTATACAAAATATGGCAGTGCTTCTGCATGAACTAATGCTTCTATCTCTTGGGGGGGAAAATTATTTTATTTACATTACATCTGCTAGATAAATAGATCACATATCTTGCCATGTGTTTCAGGTGTCTTAGTATTTGTACATCAGGTCAAAGCAAGCCAACATATGTTTAGTGTCAGATCTTGCTAGACTTTGACTGATGATTTACAGAAAGCAGGGTTTGCTCATTGACCAGTTCTGTTCAACCAGGAGCTGCCTAAAGACCGTTTCCAGAATGAGAGGTATTGGTTCTGTGGCATTGGTTACTCACAGTCCATGGTAAAGTTCCTCTTGAAATTATGCCCTGAAATGTTTTAGTCAATTATTTATTCTATAACTTGAAGAGAAAAGATGACAGATGGTGTTTTCTTTGCCTAACATGGAGGAGTTGTTTGTACTGGCATAGGGTAAAATATATTTTAATACTTCTCAATGATTTTGTTTGGTTTTGAGTAAGAACAGAAAAAAAAATGGTGCTTGGTGAGTTTCACTGCTCTCCATTAAAATCTTCTTGCTCAGTCATACTGCAGCTATTTCAATAAATTCCTGGGGAATTTTTGCTTTACTTTTTTTCTCTCCTGCCCAAGATAATGACAACAGTAACATTATGCTTGATGTTAAAGATGATGTCCTGGTTTAACCCTGACTATTCATTTCGCTTTTACTCTGAAGAGTAAATCATTCTGTAGTGACAGGAGCCCTTTCTGTGGTCACTGAGAGTTCTGTAATCCATCACCTTGGACAATATTGACACCAGTCTGAGTAATACTAAACTAGGGTATCCTTCATAACTCAAGACTAGGCATTTTTCAATGAGGATGTTAATGATCCTCTCAGTTTCTTTGTGCCATGCTACTTTGTCTGTTCCAAGGGCTGGTGCAGCTTGGAGCTTTTACTCCCCACAGTGTAAAACTTGCCATGAAGTTCAGTACATTTGTTGGTGTTCTTGGCCCTCATTTAGAGATGGGGGAATTGCTTCTATTGATGCAAGACCTCCCAGATGTCTTGGCCATTCACAGAAATGTTCCCTGCTGTGCCCTAATGGAGGAGGCAGCAGTGCCACCTCTGGGGAAGGAGCCCAAAGAGTCCTTTGCAAGGGGCATGTGGGGAAACTGATTTGCAATTATAAAAATTAATTGAGATGATAATAAAAGGCAGTAGAAAACTCATGGAAGGAAAAAAATTGGAGAGGAAAGCTGATGTGAGACCTTCAAGAAGTGAGTGCTCAATTCAGAGTAAAAACTCTCCCAGGGCATTTTAATTCCGTGCAATTAGTGCAGAGTATGGGTTTTCATTCTTAAACTTGCCAATACACTAATATTTCTACTAGGTATTTCTGTTTTAACACTGGCACTGCATCACTGACCTATAAATTTTTTTATCAATCATTCTAAGACCACATTATTCCCTAATCAGTGATCACTTTCCCCTTTTGAAATTTTTGTTATTCACACAGTAATAACCAGATTGTCTGGAATTCAATGTTTGGGAGTTTTTTTAATGTAATTCTTTCTAGTTATTCAGGATATCCATTCTTGCCCTCCAGCTTAACTCTAGAAGACTTCTGACTTTTTACCAAAGAAATGCAGTTTTGTCAGAGGTCTACATGCTCTGCTTTACTGCCCTTTACCTCACGTGCAAGGTTGGAAGCTAACAAGTTACCCTTGTGGAGAAGCTATTTCAAAGACCCAAGGGCAGTGGGCTTTCAGCTCTGCCTTGGAAACAGAGGAAATTAAGCAGCTTTCTATTTTGCCTGGTCTCTCAGAGGACCCTTCTGTTGTGGAGCTGCTGAGGGTCAAAGAGCAACAGCTTCCAATCACTTCCACAACTGATGTGGAAGACTCCCTGATACCCTTCCCTTAGGTGATTCATCTCTTGGGGAGCCAAGGGATGATCAGCAAGACCTGTTCATCTTTTATCAGTCCTATATGGCCAGTGTGGAAGTTTGAAGAGGAAAAGAGACTAGCACTAGGCTATTGCCTGAATGAAGACACACCTTCATTGAGTGCTGCTCTACTGGACATGCTGGAACTTCAGTATGAGCTGCAGTCAGAGGCAGCCCAGTGGTACCACAGTGGGTCTCACTGATGCATTTTTGTCAATCCTCTCAAGAGCAGAGTTTTGCTTTCTCTTGTCTGTGCCATGCTGGATTTGGGGCTCTGACCCTGACTCCTTTTTGATCACACATTAATGAAGAATGAACTTTGATGGAACCATGTGCACAGCAGTGATGGATTCAGAACTGCTTTCCACATGCAACAGTCCAACACCACACACCTTCCTTCCTGCCTGAAAAATGGTTCTGACAGATGGAGTCCAGGGTCACGCACTCAGTAAACTCAATAGGCTTTTATAGGGATGNTGGCAAGAAACTGGAAGGGAGCATTGGGACTGGTAATCCAGTGTGGTCAAAGGGATATTCCATACCATAGAACGTAATGCCCAGTATGTAAACTGGGAGAGTTGGCTGGCAGGGAACGATTGCTGCCTGGGCAGGCTGGGCATCAGTCAGTTTGTGGTGAGCAATTCTATTGTGCATCACTTGTCTCCCTTATGTTTTAGTTCTCTTTCTCACCTCTCACTATTATTATATTACTATTGATTTTCTTTATTTCATCTGTTCTTATCTCAGGCCATGTGTTTTTTGTGATTCTCCTCCCAGTCTCACCAGGGGTGGGAGTGAGCCAGCAGCTGTGCAGTATTTAGTTGCTGGCTAGGATTGAACCAAAACACCTTATCAGCTTTGGCATTTACAAATAACAGTTGTTGACTTGCACAAATCACTGGATCTGTATACAGGGAGTATCCATGGATACACTGTAAACACAATAAAAGATTTCTTATTACTGTGAATGCAAATTACAGAATCACACAATCACAGAGTAAGCTGAGCTGGAAGGGCCCTATGAGGATCATCAAGTCCAACTCCCAGCCCTGCACAGTACCAATCCCAAGAGTCACACCATGAGAATATTGTCCAAAAGTTTCTTGAGCTCTGTCAGGGATAGCAGGGAATATCAAGAACATTTTCCTGATATCCAAGCTAAAGCACCCTTGACACAATGTCNACCCCCCTTGGACACAGTGCCAGGCCTTCCCCGCCAGTCCTGTCACAGGTCACCCCAGAGAAGAGATCAGTGCCTGCCCCTTCTCTTCCCTTCATGAGGAAGTTGCAGTGAGGTCTCCCCTCTGTCTCCTCCAGGCTGAACAGGTCAGGTGCCCTCAGCTTTTTCTCACATGGCTTCCCCTCAAGGCCCTTCACCATTTTCACTGCCCTCCTTTGGACACTCTCTAATAGTTTAATACATTTCTTATGTATGTTGTCCCAGACTGCACACAATACCTAAGGTGGCTGCACTAGTACAGAGCAGAGCTGGACAATCATGTTTACATAACATGTTAATGTCTTGTTTTAGTTTTCAGTAAGTCCTGAAGATTCACTAATCTTGAGGGTGTACTTGCTTCAAGTTACTTTTGCTTCAACAACAGCTTTCTGCAGACAAAAGCAGACAGTTCCCAGATGATGAAAGGGACAGAGTACCCACACTGTAAGAAACAACTGAAGGAGTTCAGTCTTTTCACCCTAGAGAAGAGAAGGCTTAGGGGCTTAGGGGTCACCACAGTTTTCCAATATTTAAAGGCTAGCTGCAAAGAGGACAGAGCTTGTCTCTTCACAAGGACAAGACAAGGGACAATGAGTACAAGTTGCTCCAACTAGAAAAGCAAAAAAGAAATTTTTCATGGTAAGAGCAATTTTCACTGGAACAGAGTGCAATTAACTGCAATAGCTTTAATAGGTTGGATGATTAATTAAAAAGATAGCATGTGAAATGGTTATTCTGAATTATTCAGGGACAGNAAGGGATGATCAGCAAGACCTGTTCATCTTTTATCAGTCCTATATGGCCAGTGTGGAAGTTTGAAGAGGAAAAGAGACTAGCACTAGGCTATTGCCTGAATGAAGACACACCTTCATTGAGTGCTGCTCTACTGGACATGCTGGAACTTCAGTATGAGCTGCAGTCAGAGGCAGCCCAGTGGTACCACAGTGGGTCTCACTGATGCATTTTTGTCAATCCTCTCAAGAGCAGAGTTTTGCTTTCTCTTGTCTGTGCCATGCTGGATTTGGGGCTCTGACCCTGACTCCTTTTTGATCACACATTAATGAAGAATGAACTTTGATGGAACCATGTGCACAGCAGTGATGGATTCAGAACTGCTTTCCACATGCAACAGTCCAACACCACACACCTTCCTTCCTGCCTGAAAAATGGTTCTGACAGATGGAGTCCAGGGTCACGCACTCAGTAAACTCAATAGGCTTTTATAGGGATGGTCCATAATGTAAGAGAATGTTATCTGTGTGTGTATATGTACCAAAAGAGGGGAAAGTGATGGGGTTTGGGGAACTGGGACCTGGCATTATAGAAGTTGTATGGAATAAGTGGTGCCTGCTGTCCTGATTTCAGCTGAATTTTCTTCCCAGAAGCTGTTAGTGCTGTATTTTGGATTTAGTGTGAGAATAATACTGATAACACACTGACATTTTTGTTGTTGCTGAACATCCTTAAATCAAGGACTTTGCAGTACCTCATGCTCTGCCAGGAAGGAGCTGTGGCAAGAAACTGGAAGGGAGCATTGGGACTGGTAATCCAGTGTGGTCAAAGGGATATTCCATACCATAGAACGTAACGCCCAGTATGTAAACTGGGAGAGTTGGCTGGCAGGGAACGATTGCTGCCTGGGCNATTACAGAATCACACAATCACAGAGTAAGCTGAGCTGGAAGGGCCCTATGAGGATCATCAAGTCCAACTCCCAGCCCTGCACAGTACCAATCCCAAGAGTCACACCATGAGAATATTGTCCAAAAGTTTCTTGAGCTCTGTCAGGGATAGCAGGGAATATCAAGAACATTTTCCTGATATCCAAGCTAAAGCACCCTTGACACAATGTCAGGCCATTCCCGCCAGTCCTGTCACAGGTCACCCCAGAGAAGAGATCAGTGCCTGCCCCTTCTCTTCCCTTCATGAGGAAGTTGCAGTGAGGTCTCCCCTCTGTCTCCTCCAGGCTGAACAGGTCAGGTGCCCTCAGCTTTTTCTCACATGGCTTCCCCTCAAGGCCCTTCACCATTTTCACTGCCCTCCTTTGGACACTCTCTAATAGTTTAATACATTTCTTATGTATGTTGTCCCAGACTGCACACAATACCTAAGGTGGCTGCACTAGTACAGAGCAGAGCTGGACAATCATGTTTACATAACATGTTAATGTCTTGTTTTAGTTTTCAGTAAGTCCTGAAGATTCACTAATCTTGAGGGTGTACTTGCTTCAAGTTACTTTTGCTTCAACAACAGCTTTCTGCAGACAAAAGCAGACAGTTCCCAGATGATGAAAGGGACAGAGTACCCACACTGTAAGAAACAACTGAAGGAGTTCAGTCTTTTCACCCTAGAGAAGAGAAGGCTTAGGGGCTTAGGGGTCACCACAGTTTTCCAATATTTAAAGGCTAGCTGCAAAGAGGACAGAGCTTGTCTCTTCACAAGGACAAGACAAGGGACAATGAGTACAAGTTGCTCCAACTAGAAAAGCAAAAAAGAAATTTTTCATGGTAAGAGCAATTTTCACTGGAACAGAGTGCAATTAACTGCAATAGCTTTAATAGGTTGGATGATTAATTAAAAAGATAGCATGTGAAATGGTTATTCTGAATTATTCAGGGACAGTAAACACATGCTCTTCAAAAAATTTTCTGCTTCTCTGTCTTGTTCTGCCCAATTCTCTTGTTTATTGACCTGACCCTTTTCCAAGTAATGATCAATTTATTTGCCTACAAGATAGTGAAATCTTTCATGCATTTTCCCAGAAATGTGGTAAGGACTGCTAGAAACCTTACCTTTCTTTCTCTAGCTTTTATTTATTTATGTTCCCATTTTTTTGAGAGGTTTAGGGTTTTTTCACATGTGATTATGACTCTGACAAACAGCAGTAATGACATTGATATATACTTTATAATGTTTCTTCCTAGCCTAAGTGGTTGCTATTTTCTAGGTTGAACTCCTCCAATGTGAAGAGATCCTCATTAGTTTAGAAAACCCTTGGCTCATCTTGATGGTACCTAATGGCTTTAAAAAGCACTAACACTCATTGAGTAATTTTCTCATGCTTGATTTTGACCGTTGGTGATTTGGGTCCACTTATATACTGAGTATGCCTAACTGGCTTAACAGGAAATAACACATAACTATTTTGTTTTCTACATACTATCCGTGAAGGTTGGTCTTTCAGACCATTAAAACATTGCCCAGAAAAAAGGGTAAGAAGTCACAAAATCCCTCTTTTTTTCATGCAGTTTTGTAAGAACAGCAAGTTTTGGTATTTTGTAGACGTTTGGTAGGGGCTCTGTGTGTGTATGTATGCGTTCATATCCTCAGGACAGGATACTATTTTACCTCTTTAATACCATTCAAATGTGGCTTCTTTTTTACCAAATGCTTAGTTTTACTCCCATCCTCACATTTAAAAGGTAGCACAAATGAGACTTTGTGTGTATTTTTCTGTAAAGCAGTTTGTTGTGAACGTACATGGGCTTGAACTTTGCATAGTGAGTCTTGTAGCCCATAGTAAAGACTTTTGAACTTACCTGGGTTCCCATAGCTATGCCAAAGAAGAGTTGCAAAACCTATTCATATATTATTCTTGATCTGAAAAAAAAAACCCCAAAAAAACAAACAAACAAAAAAATACCCCAGAAAAACTAGCTGAATTGGAAAACATAAGTAAGTTTGCTATTTGCTATCTATGTAACTTTCATTCTTATTGGGAGGCCCTGCAGGGAATTTTTGGGAGAAAGACAAGGATGTGCTTCGTCTAGAACACTCTTTACCTATCAAATACTTATTCATCAACAGCCAAATTAACTACTACTTTGAAATAGTAGTATCATCCCAACATTTCATCTGGTTATTTTATTAGTTTCTTAC
The DNA here is from genome assembly GCA_013400775.1 of Chaetops frenatus. NCBI lineage: Eukaryota > Metazoa > Chordata > Aves > Passeriformes > Picathartidae > Chaetops > Chaetops frenatus. The sequence continues at coordinate 22,611 of VZTR01020572.1, forward strand.
ATTGCTTTTTCACCATAATGGAAGGAGTCATTTGCGATGAGCATCAGGATATAACGAGGTACTGGGAATCAGCATATGGGGCTCATGTATGGTGGCAGCAGTCCACAAGCCTGGGGTTCAAAGGCTCTTTGGTGCCTACAGAATGTCTGCACAGCAGTCAGGTGTGACTGCAGCATATGGAGCTCTACCAAACTAGCAGAAGCCAAGGTTTGTTGATGCCAGTAAGAGATAACTATTATCAGCCAGGTTTGAGTGCATGAAGCTTGCACAGGGCAAGGGTAGCCAGCCCAAGCCAATGCCCTCAGCACTGACACTGTTGGTGATACAGGCTTTAAGTAGATTAAAGTTGGCAAAACTTTTCCTGTTCTCTGTGTTCTTTCACTTCTGCTTAGACCGTGGGCATATTCAATGCAGCGGATGTGTGTACACAAATACATGCATGACCCCAGTATCACTTCCAAGATCCCCAGTGCCAGGTTGACTCTCGCTAATATGGTAATGTTATGATAACTGCAGTGCTGAAAATGCTGGCAGCATTTATGGTCATTTTGATTCCTGTTTTGTTACAGTGTGGTTTTAGATGGTTATTTATCTGTTATTACCATTTTCAGGTAATAGGCTGATGGTTCCTCTCTTAACTAAATTTAAAGGTTCCTATGCAGATGTCTTAAATAAATTTTAAAAGGATCATTTACTTATTAACTGGTGTGAAGGGGGAAATACTGAAAGTAGACGGAATGTTCTGGTTTGAGCTGATGGATAAAGGGGAAATCAAAAGACTAAAACTATTCATGGGTTACAGATGAAGTTTCCTGTATTCAATAGAGTAAGAAAGCCAGGGACTAAATGAGGTACGGAGATAAGCACTAAAATTCCTCATAGGAAGAAAATGAGGTCACCATTTCAGCAATAGAACTAGAGCCCTGGGGGAGTAAGGCAGGTGTGCAGACAGCAAGGTTGCTCCTGCTGGAGCACTGATCTCCAAGGAAATTGTGCCCTGGGGGACTTGAGGACAAGCAATAGCCAGGTGGACTGGAGCTCTGAAACACGGTGACAGCGAGTATTGGATCCACCCAATGCAGAACCCTTCTTCTACACTGAAATTTGTCAGGGGACTAGAACCATAACATAAAATGATTGCCACCCACTCCAGCGTGTCTCTTTCACTGAGGGTACAGAAATCCAAACAGAAATCCTCCCACATCTACTCAGGACACAGGCTAACTGAGGTGGCGGTGATAGCACCTCCTTTTGCTGTTTTCTGCATGAATCGGTTTAACATCCTTATCACCAGAAGATTGACTAAACTCCTAGGCCATGGGATTCTTCAGGGAGAGCCTTTCCTGCCCCTTAACTCCTTAGGAGCCAAAATTGAAAAAGCCAGGATAAAAATTAACCCGAATGAAAATTTAATCTGCCCTTGTCCTTATGACATTTCAGTGAGTGTTCAGATAAGAGGGAGCCTCTTTTTTCTCTCTGTGCTCCAAAACCTTCTCTCCACTGCTAGGCAAAAGGAGCCTGTGATCACTTTGCACACAGACGAGTCTATAGGCCCAGCTCTGCCTGTGCCAGCCCAGAAGGAATGGAGACTGCTCTTCAGAGGAAAGTTTGTTGGTTAGAGTATGCTATAAAATAGCTGAGACCATGGTTCCTTCAGTCCTTTTTAGAGGAGGATTTTGTTTCTGGAATGGGCCTTGGCTTCCCACAGGCCTCAGAGCTGTCAACACGTTTACAACCAATGTTTGGTGATGAATGTTTGAGGCACAGCAAAATGCGGACATTACATTAAATACTAGAACTAGTTGTTCACACATCTTACTCTCAGGAGTCATGACCAGAAATGGCATTGGAGCAGTTGAGAACAATGGACCCAGCCACTCTCTTTCTCCTCTGGTATTCTAGGTCTTCTTAATGAGACTGTTCTATAGATAATGAGTTTTTCTGGCATGTTGCATGTGAGCAACCCTGAGCTGTCTCACTGTAACTTGGCTTTCTTCCTTGGCTGTTCATACATCAGATTTTTTCTTAATTTCCCTTGGTAGAGACAGTGGAATGCCTGTAGCTTACACAATGTAAAGCTCCTGCCAATGCCAGCAAGCATGCAAGCGCGCCATGGTAGCTCGACCCCGTGGCTGCAAAGACCCAGTAGCCATCTGTACTGCTCCTGCAGGTCTGCAGGTGGCATGGTGGCAATGAGTTCAAATAGTTCCTCACCTGTAATACAGGTAGGAGACACTTCCTCGAGTCAAAGCTTAACTTTGATTTTTCCTTTTAGCCCCTCCAAAGACTTGCATTTGACTGAGGGCACTTCTAAGTCAGGATTTATCTAGCAGGGACGTCACTGTGGCAAACAGGAAGGCAATTGTATCAGCAATGCAAATGTTGGCCAGAAAGCTATCAGATCATACGTCTTGAACACATAACATACATGTTAGTCTTCCCTCTAATCTACTCACTGCAGAAAAGAATGATCCACTGCCTTTTCTAAAAGAATTGGTGCTAAGATTCACTGGCTGTTGTAGTGTGTAATCACTCATGCATGGTGAAAAAATTATTTCATCTTATCAAGTCAAATATTCTGCCCTTCCTTCATAGTACTATAATGTGATATATTCTCCATTTTTATGATAAAGGCAGAAATTATACAATAAATTTGCTTTGTGCAACCTAGTAACATTTCTTCGCTGTCTTCACGCTCAGATTTAATGTTCTAATTAGTAGAAAACAGATAGGTACAGAAAAGCACAAACCTTGCAATGCTAAGCAGTGACTTTGACTTTGATCAGATTATGAGCTTCAAGAACACATGTAGGACCTTCACAAATCCAATTATACAGTTTATGCCAAGAGGAAAAATTTGTTCCCAGCACAACCCTTGCAGTCATGAATTCTGACATTAACCATAAATCTATTCTGGATTAACTCTAATTCTGGTTAATTTAACAGCAAATAACATCTCATTTATGAAGAATATGCTAGATACTTTTATTTACCTTTTATCCATCTAACCTCTTTTTCCTTTTTTTTTTCATAGAATGAGATAGAAGGTACTCTGTTTATTATTTAGTTCAACATGTAATTAAATTTCTCCTCCTGATTTTAAATTGTTTACCTCTGTATCTTCAGTGGAAGCTCCTTTTTTTCTTGTCTTGTGGAAACTAAATTGGTGACACTTGGCTGACCTCCTGACACTGACTGTTACAGGGTGTTTCTATCTGCTCTGCCATTTTTGAGTTAGGACATGTCCAGTGGCCAAAGAAGAAAGCATTGCAAAAAGCGATTAGATACTGCCAAGTAATCATGTCCCTGAAAGGTCATAACCCTGTCAGCCTTGGTCTGATCTTGAGCTAAGGAGCCTTGCTCCAAGGGCTAATGGGACTAGGTATTGTAGCCTACTGACATGGGATTCCATATCCAACCTCATATTTTATTTGCAGTTCTGGGACATCTCACATAGGTGAACGAGCTTTTGAGATCCACCATTAGAGTGAAATTCACCAGCATACAAAGGAGAGCTACACTCTTCCATGTGTGCCACCCTGCCTTTTGCACCTGAAGCCTTGCTGCTCAAATTCATTTGTCTCTTTTGCTTGATGTTTGGCTTTGCTAATATTTGTTGCTTGGCTCAGCAAGCGACAGCTACACAGATCTGTCTCTTCCTGGGTGCCTGTTGAGGGAGGACATCCTAAGTGCACAGTGAAGATCTCAAAGCTGGGTGCAGATAGGGGCCAGCCCTATCACACTGTCTACACAGAGTGTCCTCAGACAACACAGGTTGGGCATGGTGGATAGGGCAGCAGGAAAGTGAAGATGCCACCACTGCTCCTGTAGTAAAGCTGCCAGAAGCGGATTGCTCCACACTCCCTATTGAAAAACTTCTCTTTTGGGGATAAGTTGAAATACAAAGATTTTCAGCATTGGCCCCTTCCTGTGCTCTCTCTTCTACAGTGGCACTGCACAAGAGAAGCCACAAACATTTACTCTGGTTGCAAAAAAGCTGTTTATCTGGGATAATTTTGTTCTGTTCAGAAGAAGGTGCTCTGTACCAGTCAGGTGCTGTAACTATTCCGCAGAGACTGTGCTGCTCTCAAACCTGGCTTGCTTTCTTGACCTTCCTCTGGTCAATCTGTGCTGATCTTTGGGCTGTTCTTGTTCAATACAGAAAGTGCAAACAGACCTGGGAGATCCCAGCATCTCCTCAACCCTGCTAAATTGTTTCTCTCACTAGGCTGCTCTCACTTTCTACTTGCTCTTTCTATTGGAATATTAGCCTGTGGCAGAGGAGGGAAGTAAGGGAAGTTTAACAAAGTCTTTGTGTAGATGTGAGAGGATTCTTGCTGGGAACTGAGACCTTATTTCCTACAGATTGTATCTCATGATCTGGAGCAAAGTCTTATCCTTTAACTGACCCAGCATCTGAGTACTTTCTAAGTCTATCTACAGGTTAAAAGATGCCAAATCAAAGCACAAGAGAATGGGTTTATTCATCAAGGAACTGAAACAAATGAATTTTCACGTGTCTTCGGAAGCAACAGGTTTTTTTCTGAGGCTTTAGCACTTACATTACCAATTTATGCAGTCTAAACTCACTGCAGTTGTCTTCTTGTGCTGCTCTTGATTTGTTCCTGCCTGAAAAATTAACTTTGTGGATTGCCCTTCATGATCTCACCATTGACTTGAAGGGAGTGTGTCTCCAGCCCCTTAAATTGCCTTGCTTGTTAAAGGCTTTACAATGTCTGTTTTGGAGGTGCCTTACAGAAGCTGAAAACCCTGAGGCCTCACTGTTTTCAGAGAGAAGAATATATGTAAATACAAATTAAAAAAAAAAAAATTAAAAAAACCCCACCAGATTGCAAAATACTAATTTATAGAAAACACAAAAATAGGGCAAATATTTTGCTCCAACTTAAGGAATACCTCAGGGTTAAAATTGGGGATATTTCTTAGTCTTAGTATCAGATAAGAAATAAATCAACCTACATTTGGCCCAGGTTTATCAGCAGTAGTTACTGGATAATCAGTTCAAACATTACCTTGTTAGTAAGCAGAAATATTCTCTTCACCCTCTAGTGCATTCTAAGCCAGANCTAAGCCAGATATTACTCAGATAACACTTAACATTTTGCAATATTGTATTGACATGAAAAGCAGATTTTTATTGTTTATCTGCAAACAGGTGCTGCACTCTGTCTTTTTCCAAAAACTTAAGGACAAAGATAATAAAATCTATTTCAGCACAACTTAACTGATACAAACCTGACCTTGGAATATTTTCTGTATTTATTTTGGTTGACCTTCTGTATTTTTCACCAGCAGAGTATTTATCCTAAATAGGATTTCTGGCAGATTTTGAGATTTGAATAATGTCTTTCAGAAGCCATATTCTCCTGTGGAGACAGGTTCTCCCAGCCTTATTCCCACTGTGTATCACAAGTCAGAATGTGGCTNGCAATTGTTACAATACCAAGAGAAACTGTCTGTTTAAATAAATAATTTAAAAAACAGAATGGGTGACTAATGCTATATAAAAATTTCACCACCTTTTCATCTACACTGCTGTATAAACATCTGACCTTCTGCCATGGTATAAAATATATATATTAAAAATTTAATAATAGTAGAGAATGCTTTTCAAATGGTTAAATTTTCAGGTTAAGTAACAGGTTATCTTAACATGTGGCCAGTAAGTGTCATAATTTCTCTAGCTTTACAGTTCAGATTTATGCTTGGCTTAAACCAGAACACAAAAAGTTTATACAGCAGCCCTTTGAACTAGTAAAACATTCAGTAAAAGTGGAGTCAGCAGGATAAGTGAGACTCAAGTCTGTTCCTATTTTGTGTGTTGTTTATTAGGCTGCCTGTACTGAC
>VZTR01020572.1:28808-42310 GCA_013400775.1 Chaetops frenatus
ACTTAACTGATACAAACCTGACCTTGGAATATTTTCTGTATTTATTTTGGTTGACCTTCTGTATTTTTCACCAGCAGAGTATTTATCCTAAATAGGATTTCTGGCAGATTTTGAGATTTGAATAATGTCTTTCAGAAGCCATATTCTCCTGTGGAGACAGGTTCTCCCAGCCTTATTCCCACTGTGTATCACAAGTCAGAATGTGGCTCTCAGCTACGGAAACATCCTGAAACATTTAAAATTTAATACTTGGAGAAGTTTCTTGCAACCATAATATTGTGTATTTGCCCTCATAAACTTCATGCAATTGTTACAATACCAAGAGAAACTGTCTGTTTAAATAAATAATTTAAAAAACAGAATGGGTGACTAATGCTATATAAAAATTTCACCACCTNCCTTCCTCCTCAAGTGTGGGCTGTATGGCAGAGTGAGATGTTGCTTCTTATCCTGTCTGTCCTGTGCGCGTTAAATAAAGTGACTGTTTCTAGTGATGGTACTTTTGATAGTTTTTATGTTTTGTGTGTTTAATATGATTTTATAGAGTTCGGTTTTGTTAACCTTGAGCTGTTGGAGCAAAAGTAGATAAAACAAGTTGCAGCAGTGAACGCTACAGAAAATGGCTACTTTGTAGTTTTAGTGTCTGCCCTCACTTACAACATCATTACAGTTTTTCTGCTAGGAGCTGCATAATGTGCATGCAAGATATTTGCCCAGGTGTTCTGGGCATCTATAGCTTGTGCTCCAACCAGGCAGTCTGATCTTCCACCCAGAAGAACCCCTATACATGCCTTCCAAGCGTGTAAAATCACATATGAAAATACATCAAAAATGTGGTATACCTAGATGCACTTTTTGGATTATTAGTTATTTAGGTAGATAACAAAGCTTCAGGGAGCAACATTACTTTTCTCCCTTTTATTTCTTTCTTTGACCTAAGGTCTGTTTACAGAGAAAGCTACCTGAAGCCAGTTTTTCCACAGACAGGATCTTTATCTGGCAAACACTACAGCAGCAGAGCTGTACTACCTGACATTCTGCAAATAAACAGTCTGCAGTGGAACCAGTTATTTTAAATGAAAATGGTGAGCCAATGCTTCACTGCACTGGACCAGAACACTTGAGGCATTACAGAACTCAGCACCTCTTCTCTTTGGTTTCATATTTTGTCAAATTCAAAAATGTGTCAGCTATGCAGCAGGTTTGTAGTACAATCAATTTGCTCCATAAGAAGCAACCATGAGCTGTCTTGTATGTTCAAGAGAGCTTTTTGAGGTCTGATTGAGAACTTCATGTGGAAACATACCGGATTTTCAAATGAGATGTTAAACAAAAAAATCCATGTGCTTTTGACAACTTGTGGTCATCTTAAACATATTTGTTTGTTTTTAGAAGTGGGGAAAAAAGTCTTTCTGATAGCAAAACTTACTCTCCTATTTTTAAATATATATGCTTACATAACTGTCTGGTATTTTTGATTTGGAAAAAATACCATCAACGATGCCCTGAAGTATTGGGGTCCTTTTCTAGCAGAGTCCTTGGAATGCAGCCACCTCTAAATCACATTGCATGACTCTGTAGGTAGGAAAACCTGAAAACAAATGAAACTTGAAATGAGCGTACTTGTTTTGGAACATCAAGAGAGCAAGGAGGGTCGTTAGTCTTCAAACTACATATTTTTGGAGTCATCTACTTTTATCTTCCCATCATAACTCAGGAAGATTTGAAAAAAATCTAGGAAAAAACATTTCTGTGGCTGGGCAAACACGCTAGAAGTGAGACAAAAAGCTGGAGCAATTCTTCAACTCTATTATTCAAAACCTCTGGCTTGTGCTTAGCTTTCATTTCAGAATGTTAATGAATGCTGTTAGAGGAGGAGCTAATACTTGTCTCTAAATTACCAACTAGAAACATGCAGATAGATACTATACTCTTGAGGCTGGCAAATGAGATTGGACTTCTGGCATCTCTTTCTCACATGCTTGCCAAGCTAGACAACTTCCTACATAACTGCTGCCTTATTTGGAAAATGCTTAAACTATTTCTTGGAAAGTGTTTGGAGGTCAGGCAGAGGTTTTTTTTGTGTGTTCTACAGTATTTATTATTACATAAGAAGGTTGTGTCCTACTTCTCATAGAGATCTGGCTAAAGACTACTGATATGATGGAGGCATGTTTCCTGACACAACAGAAACCCTGCTGAAGACAGTGAAAAGCCATGCTTACCTACATGTCTCTGCAGCTGCTACACATCCATATTTACATTTAGGAAATAGGTACTCTAGGATTGTATTTACAATCACCCATATATTTATGCACTGCACAAATATTGGGGCTCAAAACGAGGTCTCTAATAACACAGCTTTGGGGTCATCCTACTCTGTGACAGAGGTCCTCAAGAGATCTCTCCTTTTGAGACACCTCGGAGGTCCTCAAAAGGTGGCAGAAAATTATGGTGGAGGCTGTGAAGATACAGGCACAAGGGAGCAACAGGAGACTGAGTGTGGAAGCACAAATCACAACTGGTCAGCAGACACAACAAAGAATAGGAAATACATATACCAGATGTAAAAAATCCCATATGTGGTAAAAACACAGAAGAAAACAGGGAAGTGTCAAGAATTACCACAACCCCCAGAAGAACAGGAACATAGAGTAAGGGAGAAAGAACGGGAAAAAAAAAAAGAGAGGAATTGCTTCACTCTTGTTTTCCTCCACTAAGGACACCACTGCTCTTCAATCACAGCATGTTAACTACCCTTAACCTGGGTAGTTAAGAAGGGCTGCTTTTTTGTCTCACTATTCATTTGGCCAGTGTGAAGTGTCCCTACTATCTCACTGTAAAGGTTAATTTATCCCCTACAGAGCCCTGTGAGTGTATGCATGTCTGTGTACACCTGTGTGTGCGTGTGTGTTTCCCACTCCAGCCTGCCCACACGGCAAAGTGATTGATCCACAGCACCAGAGCCAGAACAAGCTCAGAGGCAAAAACTCACTTGAACGAATATGAGAATTTCAAACCTCCTCTCCACTCCCTCCCACAGCTTCTTTGATCGCCTTTTAAAAATCTCAGGCTGTCAAAACATGAACACATGTATGCATTTATGCACATGAATAGTCCCAGCAAAGGCAAGGGAATAGCGTTCTGCCTACTCTCCCATTAGCACATTGGATGGAGGACAAACCTCTCCTTTGCTCTTCTTTTCTTCTATTCTTGCATTACCTGACCACTGGATTTGTTCTTTGCTGGCTGCTTTCTGTCCCACGCATTTGTACATTGCATAGAAGAGAGCAGTAACAACCCAGTTAATTATCATTAATTGAATTGCAAGAGATGTGTGTGATTCAAGCAAGAAAGAGCAGCGGTCCTGCTGTACAGAAAAAGAACAAAATAAAATAAGGAATAGAAAGCTCTAGGGCAGGTACTGGTATTTCTTTTACATTTTCTCTATTAAGGTTAGGGTTTGTCTGGTTTTGTTCAGCAAAGACCTAGATTTCTGGGTGGAAGAGAAACAGTTTACACAACAGTGTATGGATACTGTGGTGTTCTTAGTTTTTGGTGAAATGTCTCCAAATTATTTGAAATGTTAGTTTAAGAGATGCTGAGATTTGGATTGAAAACAGAGAGATAAAAATTAGACAAGTATCGACTTGATTTTTTGAGTATTCTGGGGGGCAATAAAAAAAAAAAACCAACCCTCTCTCTTGTTCATTTTGTGGCTTTGAAAAGGTACTCTGTGCTTGCACACTAACTGCTCTCCTATATCACCACAGTGCCTCAGAATTACAGTGCTGCAGCTCTGAGCCTGTCCTAATAATTTCACTTTATGTTTACCTATGGTAGAAGTTTAAAGCAGCCTTTGCCTTTCTCTGAACTCAGACTGGAAAGACAGTCGATAAACTGCCTAAAGTTCATGGGCAAAAGCCCAGGTTGCTACATTAACTCCAGATTATGTCGCTGGCAGACTAAAAACATGATCTTCAATCTAGTGGAACAGTATCATCAGATATGTGTTTCTCAGCTGGAGGTGGCCTCCCCCATCCCCTCAAAATTGTCTTTGCTAACAGTGATGTAGGGGAGATGTGAGTGAGCATAAACATGAAGGCAATGTGTAGCACAGACACACAGTTAAAAACCAAAAATAATTGGTTTGATGTGAATCACCCCCTGGGAAAATTATTGCTTTTTGAAGTATGTAGGCCAGGCCCTGTGAATGACACAATCTGATAAATTGTCATACATGCCATATGTTATGGCCTTGCTTCAGCAGCTCCCCAGAGGCAAGTTTTGTGAGACAGACCATTGCAGGGCTGGATGAATTTCCCTCTTTCCAGTTCCTCACGAGTTCTCAGAAGACTCAAAATGATTTGCAGAAGAGGGTCAAATTTGGCAGTGGCCCTAGAATAAAAGCACTCCCACAAACACAACTAGGGAGCAAGAACCTATTTTGCAATAAATTACACTAGTTATATTACTAGTTATAATTGACCTTTGTCTTTGCCATTTTGAACAATTGCACCTTTAGTCTCAGATAGCTTTAAACACCAGGCTAATTATATTCCTATGATGAGCAGCATGCCAAAGTTAAAGAAAAGACTGTTAGAAATTCAAGACAGACCTACTCCCTGTATACCTTGCTGACCTTCTTCCTCAAATTTCTCTCTTGCTAACTCTTTCAATCTTTACACTGTTCTCTGTAAACACACTGGCATTGACCAAAGCAAGGCAAATAATCTATTAACAATTATAAAACTACTAAATCTATTAACTGCAAAAATGAAAATAATACTCATTTTGTCCTTTGCTGTGTCTTGGGTGTAATTGCTGGGAAAATATCAAGTTGAGATATTCTAAACAGCTGTTGGCTACAACAGTGTATGAAGTGATCTAAGCTGCAAGTGAAGGAAACCAGTCAGACATTCTTTCAAGTCTTGTCAGTTCAGATTTAACTCAAAGAATTGTACTAAACCCCAATATATTATTCCTATCTATTGCAAAAGAAATACCACATAGAATGTTTCTCTTTTAATCTTGTTTTGTATTCCAGGTTGTTGGGATAAAATACCTTCAGGCTATTGGAGCATTCAAAAAGATGAACCATATGAGAATTTAGAGAATTCCCCTCATAATTACACATTGTTTTTTTTAGCAATTCATTCACATTGCAGCTGAAGCCAGTAAGTTTCATTTGATGCTAATGTGCAGGTACTAAATAAGATCTTAGGCCAAATCAGTTGAATTCCCCATCTCTTAGGGTGCCCTAATGCAGATTCATGAGATAGCAGACCAGTAGGAAGAAATTTTTTCTGCTACATTACGTCTTCTCTTTTATCTCCAATAAAAAAGTAACTGAATTCATGAAGTTAAAATTTAAAGACACTGTTTGATGGTGGTCCTCTTATCTGCATGAAAGTCACCACTGTAAACCTTCCTAAATTCTTGGCTTCACCTCTGAAAGAGGGTGCGTACAAAGCTTTCTTTAGTGATATGTAGTAACAGCTGTGTTCATTCAAAAATGAGGAAAAATGAACAAAGTAATCTAAGCACTTCAAAATTCACAACAAAGGTGAAGTAATTGACATGAATTGCTGTCATATAATATAGAAAACACAAGTAATTCTTCATGTCAAATTTTCCTTAGAGGTAGTTTGCCAAAAAAAGAACTTCTCTTTATTACTTTACTAGTNTTTGTTTACTAGTATAAAGAACATCTTTAATTTTATTTCATTGTCCAGTTGTACACATTTGAGTGTACAATTTCACATCTATTGACTGTTTGGTTCTGACAAACCCCATAAACTTACTATGGTATCAGTCCTTAGGATTAAGCAAGAGGGAGTCCCAGAAACAGCTTTTCACTTCTTTATTCAGTACAATGCATAATGAATTATTGCCTTTTAAATGTACATTAAGCACTATAATCCTCCTGATGATAATTATGTTAAGCAGATGATGTGCCAGATAAATTGGGAGAATACAGGTGTTACAGACACACTTCTGAGGGCAAACCTAATGTTAACATGAAACCAAAACTTTCTTTTGGACAAATAATTCCCCTTGTGGCTATGTGTAAAGCTTGAGGCAGCTTGGATGTTACCAGCTGAGGCCAGAGAAACAGTCCTTAGTCTGTGAAGTGTCATGTGAGTTAGAAGCAGGTTTGCAGATACAAATCTGCTCCTATATATCTTCCTCAAGGGGAATGCTGCAATAGGCATCTTGTCCAGCAGTTTATATCCAGCCTGTTCTACCTGGTAGCTTTCAGAAAGGTGAAGGTTATTTCCAATACTCAAGTAGATTAGACCTCTAGCTTCAAGTGAAGCAATAATTTTTATGCATATATTGCATGTGTCTGCATTTTCGGTGCCTATAAGTTCATCTAGTACAGGTTTTTGCAGCTGGTGAGGACACCTAAGTTATCCATGGGATCCCTCAGCAGCCTCACAGCAGAAAACTCTACCCAGTGATCAACCCACTGCAGTCATAAATACCCAGCCCATGTCTACTTGCAAGCTACTGCATCGCTTCATGAGGCAGAAATAAATAGAAATAAATTAAAATCTGGCTTCCTCTAGGCACTAACTAAGCTGGTGGGAGCAGGGTGGACTAGAGGGCACCTGGAGCAGGTGACCTTGTCATACTCAATCCAGCATATGAGTCCCAGTTGGGTCTATGCTCACCTCTCTTGGAAACAGCACCTCGTGGTCCTAGCTGAAGGGTGAAAGTGAGGAGCTGCCTGCTCTTCTTAGCACCACACCAGTGGGGTGGATGAGTTGAGGGGGAAAACTGGCTTGTTATCTGAGCAGGTGTTTTAAAAGAAACCAATCTCCTTGTTTGTAATTAATTGTTTTCTTAAGTGAAAATAATTTTTGAAACAACAGAAATACTGTAGGTGGCAGAGATAATGGAAACTGGATGAAGTGAAACTTGTGTTTCACTCACTGTTTGTCTTCCTCCTCACATTTGCTCTGGTAGGTGCATCATATATTGAATTAAAGCATAGAGTCATTAGGCCAGGGGCTACAGTCTGCAACTGCTGCTTCTGCTGGTTATTAGATTATATGCAGCCATGAAAGCAGTAGTTTTAGCACAGCTTCATCAGAGTGTGACAAGAAGGCAGTCAAGGTTCAGAGTTTTATCTATTGGTCTGCTTACACCCATGGAAACCAGCACACTTAAACATACATTAAATGTTTTAAGCGTGGTACAGAAAGAGAAAATGATAAAAATACTGGAAGTATAAAGTACTGAAGTTTTTGGTTTATTAACACAATGTTGCATTCCTGATTTAGATATTGGGGGACTGCTATTGCAACCAGCCTGCATGACCTGGTTTCAGACCACAAAGAGTGAGTGGCAAGGGGAAGTGAGCATGAAAGGCAGCACCTTTTCAGGGGCAGGACATTTCTACCAGGTCCAGAGGAACAGCATCAGCACCCTCAGAGCAGCCTTACAATACTCCTCCTTGGCCAAGCTTACCTGGAAAGGGCTCTAAGACCTTCAGCCTTCTTCAGCAGTATGAACTACCTGCACGGTTGTGAGGTTTCTGGCAGCTTGGAAAAATCTGTGCAATTTTCTTTCCAGAATGTCCTGCAGGAGAGGCCAAGCTGTTAAGAAACCACTTTCAAACATTAAACCTAATGCTTCCTACCAGGACATCCTACCCTGACTCTCGTGGGCCAAGAAACAAAATTTTTCCTCTGCCCCTTTGCAACTGCCTGTTTTGTTGTCCTCCTCTCATGTTAAATTGAACAGTCCTTGTTCATGCAGTCTTTTCTTGCTGAGCACATTTTCTAGACCCCTGGCTACTGTCACTGCTCTCCCCTGGACATCTCCCAGCTTCTCCCCATCTTGCAGAAAGTGCCTTGCCCAAAACCAGATACCGCTGTTCATCTGAGGTTTAGCAAATGCTGACAGGAGTGGAGTGAGTTCCATATGAGCCCAGTAGGTTAATGCCTCTGCTGGTATAATCTGGTAGTGTGTTAACTTTTCTAGCAACAGCAGCAGGTTAACTCTTCCTAGCTTCAGATTCATTATGAACCCCAGATAGTTTTCCATAGAAGTACTAGCTGAAAATTGGGCTGTCTTAGCACTGGGTGACATTGCCCTCTTCTTGAGCAATATTTCCTTAAAAAGAAAAAATATCAATTTGTCATGAAAATTTCGAGTGTTCCTGGTTTTCACCACTGGCACTGACTGTACTTTTACCTCTGTCCCTGAATTTCAATTGGGTTTCTTCCTAGTTCAATATCCTTGTTTCTGGAAATATTGATTTGGACAAAGGTAAGGACTTAATTCACAACAGTGTTTTTGTAGTAAATGGCTGATCACTTTTCTGGTATGGTTCTCCAGTTTTCCTCCCACATAAATTCATTTCATCCAATCTGGGTTTGTCTAACTTGTTTATAAAGATCACATCAGCCAATATCAAAAACATAATGAAAGACAAGATTTATGGCTTCTATTGTTTATTCACAAGCCTTTAACCTTGTCATAACCTTCCATCCTTCCATAAAGGAAATGGGATCGGCTGGATGCAATTTGGTTCTCATCAAATCCTTGCTGACTGCAAAAAAATATTTGTATAGTATCATTAGTTTTGTTTCAAACTTTCAAACTTTTGGTATTTTGTCTTAAAACCTTTGTGATCAATTAATTTGATCAGCTAAGGCCAACTTCTCTTATCTTCCACAGATGAAAGTACAGGCCTATGCACAATACCCCATGGTGTAGAGAAGGATTTGGAAATTTCTGTTGCAAGGCATTGCCAACTCCAGAGGAGGATGAAACTATCCAAATGATTTTAAGGAATATATTCCCAGACACAGGATAGAATAATGGCCAAATCCCATACCTTATGATCAGCAATGAGTAGACCCTTATGGCCTTAGCAAGCAGCTCACCCAAGGTGAATTACAAAGGCTTGGAAAAACTTGGTTACATTAGTTAGTGAAATTTGAATTTTGAATACCAAAAGTGACCGTTGTTACGGAAAGGTATGACAGGACTTTTGGGAAGCCATGAGTAACTTAAACTCAATAACTTACATCAAGAGTAGACTCAACTCTAAACAACAAAACCCCAAATGGATACAGCAAACATGTAAATGTTCCTCACAAGTAGACCAGGGCTGAGCATACAGGGAGAAGCAACAGCTGTTGTTGAGCACAGATAATGTTGCTGCTAGAGTACAGGAATACAGCTGAGGGAAAGCCTGTGTGCTGGGGCAGTTATTGTTAGCTATAGCAGGTATTTCTTATTTGTAGAGTCCCGAAGTGTCAGCAATCAGTCTTTTGAGCCAGTGTGGTAATAGTGTTTATAAAGGAATAATGACAACCGATGGATGCAACTTTCACATTTCCACGCATCAGACCACCATGCATTTAGTGTTTCAAAGTGACCAGGTTGTCCCTGCAGCACTGATGAGGAGGAAGAAAATTGTGTTTTATAGAGGAGCTGAGATGAAATGGACAAGGAAGTGGGGGTGGGTTACACACTTGGGGTGCCAAAAGTGCACTCCAACATGGAACCCATAGTTGGTTTCCTTTGTTTTTATGGTGGTGGTGGTGGTTGGGGTTGGGGGTTTTTTTACATCTGACACAGAGTGACTTGCAGTAGTTGGCATAAGAAATCAGTGAACATTACTAGTTTCTCTTTTTTTTAGTGTCAAGCTTTGGTCTTTGGGCTATTTTTAATGCACACTTTTAATTTGATCTCAGGGATTTCTGCACCCTCTCACATTACAAAAGCTAATAATCACTATTATTTCCTCTAACATCTGCAAAAAAAGCCAGGGATAACTTGAAGTTACTCTTTCAAAAGCAGCTGGTGTATCAGGAGCCGTGGCTTAGAAGGATTTAGAGATAGCGCCTCCTTTAAGGACTGCAGCTCTTCCCAGGACACCCTGGAGCAGCAGCAGCAGCAGCCATGCATCCTCCTGGCTCTCCTGCATCCAGCAGCACAGGCATGCTGGCCCTGGGGAATAGGCTTTCTTGGTGCAGCCATTAAGCTTTCTCCCTCAGGGATTTCAGCTCTGGTTTTACAACTGCTTGCTTTTGTCAGAGTCAATAAGCTCTGTGAGTGCTCAGAGGGTGCTGTGTGGGGGTTGGTATCGAGCTGGGACACACAGCTCATTCGCTGTTAGATTTTCTCTCTACTTTTTCATGTAAGTGCCAGGGAATCAGCAGTAAATCAAGAAAATAGCACAGCACAAGACATCCATGACTGTTCAGACTGGCAACGTGAGGTGCATACTCCTGCAAATGCCACGGTCCAAGACATTGATATATGTATTTTTAGCAACTAGTAGAAGATAAGAGAGTCCTGAGCATCGGATAAAGTAGTTTCCCTGACCTACTGCTTCCTTTTAATTTGCTTTCCTTTCCGTATCACCCACATATCATTCTGGAAACAGGAATGAAACAGAAAATCAGTCAGTGGCACAGGCTTGGTGTGGAAGTGGTGTACTTTGAGGAAATACTAGCTGAGACCTGCCAGTTCAAAGGTGAGTGGTGCAGTCCCAATTAGCCATGAAGAAACACCTCCAAAGTACTGTAAGAAGCTGATTGCTGCCCAGAGCCTGTTTAGAAGCTAACCACTGTCTCAGTCTCAAAGAAAAGATACCTACTCTGGCCTTGGGTTACTTTGACACACTGACATACTGAGGGCACAGCATGCTAGTCTGTGCCCTCTAAGATGCCAAACTAACCAAAAAGATCTGTTCCACGGCACAGGAGCTGGTTTGTGGTGCACAGGAAGTGGGGAGATGTGCCATTTACTTATCTGCCCAATCCTGGGGAACAGGAACTATTCCTGTCCTGCTCCTGTGCCTCCTGTACTGTAAAAGAAACCTCCTGGCTCAGAAATAAGCAACATGAGGCCCCTAATCCGCTTTCCTCTTCCACACTGAACTTGCATAATCTGCAAGAGAGCCAGGCCAAATCTGGTTATTTATAAGCCAGCAAAATTCGGGCCTGTTGTCACCATTGCTCCAGAGGAGTTTTCCTGAAATGCAGGAGAGTGTGATGTTCACCAGCCTAGGTCTGGTAGTTTGCTTTAAAAATATTAGTACTAAAAATTATCTACATTAAATATAGAAATATGATCTAATTGACTATTTATTTTATTCTCAGATATACCTAGCACCCTGAGCATAGATAGTTTTGTTCATTATGGAGTTAAAAATTATTGTCAGCTTTTGTGTAGGTTAACAGTATTGAAATTCGATGTTCTGAAATGATCATCTCTGCCTATCTCTTATAATCTGTTATTGTTGTGAAGCCCCTGGAGAAGTATTTCTCTTGTTTTTTTGCATTGTGTTCCTAATATAACACATTACATAATGTTTTCTAGGGTTCAAGACATACAGGTTAACCAGAAAACATTATGTTCTTCTCCAAAGGGGAAAGAATAAAGGACACGGGTAATTATTCTCTCAGCCTTTAAAAATCCATTTCCTTAACAGCACTTTATCCTCTCAAAAGAGGGTTTATGCTTATGGGGATGGTTTGCTGATGGGCTGTGCGGGAACAGGTTCAGTACTTCACGTGTGATTCCAAGAAGTACAAGGAAGCCCAGCTTTCTGAAGTGGGTCCACCTGTACCAGTCTGAAATAAACACAAAGCCATATGGTTTCCAGAAAGAGGAACAAACCTTGCCTTACATGTCACTGGACGGAACATTACTGCACTATCCACAAACAAGATGTTTGTTCCATCACAATCTGTAACTCAATTTGCTGTTCACATTTCACAATAGGTGGGAGTGTAAAACAAAAGGGTATGGGCCTTGAAGTACAGCAATTAATGCAAGAAAAGAGAGTAGTGTCCACCTTGTGCTTTCCTTATGGCCTAGCAGGAAAAGACCTGTTCTTGGTGCCAGTGCCAGGTTGTCTTTACCTTTCAAGCACATTAGAGCAATGCAAAGCCCATTAGAGCACCTGGAGAAACCTGAGTTTTCAGGGAATCTGTGTTTTGATTTCTTTCTGGGGCCTGTAATCCCTCAATCAGTACACAATTATTTGCTATCCAAAAAAATGCTTTATAGCTGATTAAGTTTGTTTAGACAGGCCCCAAACCTTTCCAGGAGAAGGTGGGCTCTGGCTTACATCATTCCTCCACATCAGAGCAGTTCAGTCCATCAGGAGGGAACATCACAGCACAATCACCTTGATAATAAAGGAAACTCATTGACAATTACAGTGGTGGACTCACTTAAAATGCATTGACAGCTTCAGTTTCTACTTAGTAGCAGCCAAGAACCTCTGAAAGGAGAGAAAACCTGAGTTTTGCTTTTCAGCATCCCAGGGTGGGTAGAAAGGCAGGGGTGGTGTGCATGGGCAGAGCCCACCTGGGGGAGATTTGCCTACCCCAAGCAGAATTATATCCTTCTGCTCAAACTCTGCCTGTTTGTAAGGCAATGTCAGTGACACTGTCTGGGCTATATGAACTGAGCTCTGCAGTTTCCCTCACCCAGCTGGAACGTCTGCTTCACAAGTGCACCAAAAGTTTTGGGTCATCTCCATGAACCTGGTTTTGATCTTGTTTATTCAGCCTGGTAATTCCAGTGGAATAGCTCAGCATTTACCACTGTGTGAGATCAGATGGATGGCTTACTGTTTCAAAATCCCTGGGTTTGGCATGTGATTTAGGCACACAGTGTCCTTGGATTCTACTGAATTTATTGGAAATTAGGATAAGATACCATTAACCGTAGAAAAGGCTTTGGTCAAGATACCTCTATTCTATTTCAGAGAGTCATTTCTTGCTTTCCAGGTCTTTGACCATCTTGCTTTCAGGGCGTGGAGTATTCCATCCCACTCCTCTCATTTCTCTTCAGCAAGTTTCTTCCCAGCCTCTGGACATGTGTGCTGCATTATCATGGATTATCAAATATGCCTAGGGGCTGGAGATGGGTTTCTTGACTCACAGCAGCTAGACTTGGGCTTCTCTTGGGCTCGGCTGAAACTAGCTTCTTTGTGACCCTTTGGGCAAAGGAAAACGGAGCAGAGACCTCCAGAGAGCACTGGGGCTCTGGCAAGGTGGGAGGTGGGGTGCCCAGCTCTGCTCCCCCTTGCCAGTGTCCAGTGCCTCTCTTCTGACTTCAGAAGTTCCGATCCTTCAGTAAAAGGACAAGCAGCAGATGAAATGTGGGGACCAATGTCCAGTTTCTTTCCTCTGCTCTCATGCGTGATCTGCCAATGCTGTGAGCTCTAACAGTTACAGCAAATTGATAATCTGCTAACTTGAGGTTCCCCACTGAAAAGAGCTACCTCAAATTGCTCATATTGATGTGTTCTGGAGTGAAAAGCATGAAATGCATCCTTTCTCCTTTTGTTGATCAAAGTACACCTTTAAATAGTAGCAGTTTTGCACTTTACGTAAGAATTTCCTGCCATGACTGGCTTTCCAGAATCTGACAGAAATGTTTCCTGCTGCTACAGCTAAGTTACTGATAACTTACTGCTGTTTATTTACAAACACAGTGTTCAGGCATCCTTTTTTGTA
>VZTR01020572.1:45792-62866 GCA_013400775.1 Chaetops frenatus
AGCTTAAAATGCTTTATGAAAGCAAGTATTCGTTACTATTTCTGTTTTTCAGAATTCATCTTGGGGGACTTTATTTTTTGCTTGATTTGCTGAGGGACAAATACTGATTTGGCAGATACAAATTGGAACTGGAGTTTCCTGGATCAATTTATTTGACCACAATGCTTTCAAAATACTCTTACTAGTCCATTTCAAAAATGATTATTTAATGAGGTAGGTAAAAAAGTAACTGGTCATGGTGTTCTGCAACAACTGGCTGTGAGACAGTCTCCTTCCTGACACTGTGTTTTTTTCCCCCAATAATTCTACTTATGTAATTTTATACCACATCCCTAGGGTGAAAATACATGTATTAAATCCTAGCGGCATTCTTTTAAGTGGCCCTATGCTTTTTTTGTTTTTTTTTCCCCTAATGCCTAATAACTATAATTTTTGTCCTTTTTTTTTTAAATCTTATGAAGCTGATATTTTGTGTGTGCCACAGCCACTACTGCAAATGCAGATACGTATGCCATCCTTGCTTATTCAGGAAGCTACTATCAATCACAGTGTATATTAAATAATCTTTGTCTCTACTATAACTATACTATAATGAAAGCAACATATGTTCTAAAACTTAGCAATGCATGTGCTACTTTTCCACCAATAAAAGTGCTTTTAAGAGAGGAATGTACCAACAATATTTTAAACCGAGTTACCCACACAAGGGAAATTACCTTTTAATTCAGTTTACCAGAGGTGGAAAATGAAACATATTCTATTTGCCATGCACAGCCCCAGAGTGTCCTCCTGGGGCTACTAAAAATGGCATCGAGTGTCACGTCTGACCCAGCCACTCAGCAGTCTGGGAAGCCAAGTATGTGACTGCCATTGTCCAGCAAGCTATCATTTCCCAGATCCATGTCTGGCATTTAGGTTATCTTGGTAGCTATTGTTTAGCAAGGAGCAAAAGGAATCTCCTTTTACTTCACCAGATATTCCTGAAACACACCTCAGGATTCAGGAAAAGAACAGGTGAAAACAACCGGTGAAAGGAAAGGTGCCCTTATTGTAATAAGGAAACAGACACATCACAGCTACCCTTAGAGCTTGCATATTTATTGAACAAATCCTACTAAAATAGCTAAAATACATCGGGTACTTGCATTATTAAAGATCACATTGTTACAAAAGCCTGCATTTTCAGCAGTACACAACTGCAACTATACATAAATGCCACAACTGCTGAATATTACTTCTTGCTCTATGTACAGCACAGCAGACGTATCTATTCTACTGGAAAATAAAGTGTACAAGGAAAGGGATACAGAAGGTAGGGAAAGGAAAGAAATCTAGAAGTGCAGTGCATGCATTGGTATTTAACAGTCAGAAGCTAAGACAGTTCAGAACAAGGCCTGCCCTGTAAAAGGAAGAGCTAAAAGACAGAATTATATAAAAAATTAAGGTGGGCTTTCAGACTGTTTCTAACACAACAACACTCCATGAGTAGATGATACTGCTTAGTTTTGTGGTTTGTGTTATTTTGTATTTATAGTAGTTTGGGAGCAAGAACAAAAATGTAAAGTCCACATGTTGACAGTACTGTGGAAATGTACTCTTTCCCCTTTAGGACTTCTCTTCCCAGAAATTTGCTATATTTTTCTTACTATATCCCCTAGTTTATGGATTTGAAGAGGACATTAAAACTTGTCCCTTCTTTAAAAAAGGCTCGTAAGAAAAAAAGACAAAAATCAAGAGATTTTGAGAAGTTGGTGGAAAATTATTGCTCATCTTTCTCCATAAGGTGGATAGGAGTCAGAAAGGAGATTTTACGAAAATTACAGTTTTGTGATTGCTCCCACTATAACTGCATGTTTGTGAGTGGACACTGATAGGGAATCAGTTCCTCACTTGTACACTATAAGTAGTTACTCACCTACAGCACTGAATAAGAAAGCCACACTGAAGACACAAGTAAACAAGTCAGTCCAGTCTAAAGAACAACATTCAGAAAAACAAAGTACCAACACCTTCTCAGAACATGGAAATAAAAAATAACTCCATCAGAGCTACCTTGCCAAGGAGCATATTTAAAGTCCAAAATAGCACCATTCATCAGTGTCTCAAATCCCGTGGCAGCATCACAATCACTTACCACAAGGAAACCATGAGTTTCATACTACTTCTATACATCAAAAGAGTACATGGATAAAATATAGAGATATACAGACAATCGATGAAAATAAACTACTAGGCTTGTTACATCTAAATGAAAAAAAAAGGGGGACTCTCAGCCTCTGCAAGAAGCAGTTTGGGTTGGTGGAAATGAAGAGAGCGGTTTACCGGTTGTGTGTGAGCTGTGGAGTTTGAGTAGTGAAAGACATTGCTGTGGTAGAACCAGGCCTGAGGGCCCACCTGTAATGTTTGTAAACATGGATTCACAGTGTGAAATTCTGAGAGCTTTCGCTTGAGTTAGAATGTTAAAAACTAGTTTTTATGGTACACGTTTGTCCACTGTTATTCTCTAAAGCAAGGCTCAGAGTCCCATAGTTTCTTCTTACACTTGATGATTTACACAGAAACAATTTCCAATATATGACACCATGACCTCATCAAACCCATACACCATATGTAATACGAATGGAGAAATTATGTTTAAAAAGAGTAGAGGTAATAGATTTTGGTGAAATGTTGTCCATAGCCACTTGCTGGAGCCAGGCACTCCTCCTCCGCCTCACTTTTCTTGCGATTCACTTCCTTCGAGATGGGGAGATTTCCCTGTGGAGAGGAACAAGTGATATTAGCTGTGCTTCTGTGTGGTAGGGTGCTCCCTTCTCTCATCCGAAGGTTACCAGAGCTCCCTAGCTTTAGTTCATCTACTAAACATGACTGAAGAACCTGTAAATAGTGACGCCACAGAGATAAAAGGGTTGTTTGAAAACCAGGCATTTCTTGCAGCACCTGAGAAAAACATTTCACCTGGGCATGAACAAATGTGTCCCAGCAGCCAAAAATGAAAAAGACTCAACATAAACGTGCATCTTATTTAGGAAAGATCTTAATATTAAGAGAACTTTTTCTGGGTTAGACCTCTCATTTTTAAAAACTCTTCCTGTTTAACCAGCCAGAATACACTAGTAAGTCACTTCCCTATATTAATCTGTCAAAAAGAGCACTCTAAAAACACTACAGTGTCTTTCTTGTTCTAAGCAGGTAAGGAAGAGGTGCGCCATATGAGCCAGCTGCATCAGATAGATCTTTGCTAGCCATATAGAAATAATTGTGCCTATTCAGCAAAGTTTTTAAATACCATTTAATGATATGTTTCATTTTAAGTCTTAGGCTAAACATATTCCTAAAGTACTTCGCTGATGATATGTCACTATGAGATCTGAAACAAAAATAATTTGTTTAGCTAGTAATATATCTTAAATTAAGGGAAAAAAAAACTGGTTTTCTTGTGTTCAAGTGGTAAGAATTTTAAAGGTGTTTTATTGCTCATATTGTTTAGGATATTTTTGTCACATAAGGTCAGTGCTTCTCTTTGTTTGAGAAATTAAAGTTATCTTCTCCAAGTTCATCTACTTTTCTGATGTGAGGGCTGTGAATTTCTGAATTAGGAATTAAACACATGGCAGTTTCCCAATGACCAATAAAGTGCAATTTTCAGCAATTTTCCTTTCTTGGCTCTTCAAACCCAGAATTTTCACTGGGATGTTCATACTTGCTACATTTATTTGTGCCAGGAATGAAGCCATCCCATGGCTCTCCCACTGGCTTTATCACAGTCTACAGGATAGATTCTGGTTTTAGGTAGATTAACTCCCCATGGGGTTCTGCACTGCACACAGGAGCAGTTTTCAGGCTAAGCACAGAGCAAAATCCATTCCTGGAGATAGCTGGTGACCTGTTCCTTTGGGCCATTAAGAAATGGAGGAAAAGACCACAATTTGGTCAGTACATGTGCAGAAGGGTAAGGAGTCGTAATGTATATTTGCTAGAGTAAATATGGGTATTTTGCAAGAATTTCAGAATAAGAAAATAACATTCAAATTGTAGCAACTGCACAAACATGTTTCCTCACTAGAAAATCCCATCCTCATGATAATATTTTTTACTTATTTTTGTTTTACTGAATTTGCTACTTGTATATCATTACGGGATATGAAGGGAAAACCAGAAACTTAGACATGCAAACAGGCACACCACACAGACCAAAGGTCTGGGCAAATTTCCAAAAGCATTGTGTCGGGCAGTTCCTTTTCAGCTGTGAAAACAATCTCAGTTCTGAAATCCTGCCATACAATCATGAGATATAAAGTCCCATGTGACCCTTCTAGGTCTGGAAATAAACTGTCATTAAGAACTGAAGCCTTTTATATTTGTTGGTTGCATGAAAATAAAATAATTTTTTAAAAATAAACACTTTAATCTCAAATAATTGTTTTTAAAAATCTATTAATTCCACTTTATTCTTTCAGAAGTTAAAGCTGTTCAGCATTGAGTAGATAAAAGTGCTCAGCTGGAGGACTGAAAACTTTCTGCAGTTTTTTTCACTGATTTATCCTAATTAATTTTATAGTACAAATGAAAAAATGTACAAACATGCACAGTTTCTGTTGAAGATGATACTGTGCTGGAAGCTGGACTATGTGCAACTAATACTGAAGTTGCTTTTTAAGGTCGATTGTGAAATAAAATTTGGAGCTAGTTTTAAAAACTGGTCATTGTACCAGCACATGCCACACATCTTCTGAAGAATTACATAAAGGCTAAGAAAAAAACATTGTATTTTATTTTAAAAGCAAGAATCCAGTAACTTGAAACAGGAGAAATATTTTTGTTTTGGCTAGTTGAGAAACTGTTACCCCTTCTGAGGAACTTTTATTTTCTGCTATATACAGCATAAACCCACATCTATTCACAAATCCAAAGTAATGCAGCATTGTTGCCATGCTGTACACAGTGTACAGCTTCATTCCTGTGCTTCAGGAGAAACTTTGTTTAATGATGAATGACAACTTACTGAAAGCTTCTAACTTCACATTTTGAATAAAAATCATCTAGTTAACTCACAGCAGATTCATAAAATTAGTAAATTCATTTGATGTAAGTATGACACTGTAGAGCACATTCATCATGCTCTGGCACTGCTACCAGCCATCTCAGCTGAACTTTTGGAATACTGTGAATGCTAAGAATGGTAGTACTGCCCTATATGCTAGTTTAAAGACTGGCAGGCTGGCACATAAGGCTGCAAATAGCCCACCTATAAACTTTAGAATTTCCCTTGGAGAGGAAAAAGTATAGAGGAAAGCACAGTGTTATCCAGATGGAACAACAGCAGAGTTTTGTTAACAGGGAGCAGAAGTCTAGTTAATAACTGAAAATTAATTGAAACAATTTTCCATGTGTTCTCTTCTTTACTTACCTGCTTGAGCCAGTAATTGAAAGGGAATATGAAAATTAAACATGTACATCCTGTGGTTCTGAATAATCTGCTATCTTTCACTACTGAAATTTCATGTCCAGTTTCAAGTTCGTGAAACCAGTAATAGTAACAGAATAAAAACTTATTAATCCTGTCTCAACATATCGTCTGCCTTTATGTTGTGGTACTTCTTGTTAAACTCAGATGAAAACTGCTATGCTCTGCATGCTTGTTACTCAAGCCAGGTAATGCATAAGCAAGATACTTAATAAAAGATAAGCAACACCACCTAGTTACTCCTCCTGCATTATCACTGACTTCTTCATCTGCATTGCTAGGAAAGCATTGCCAAAATTAAGCATTCAAAATTCAGATATCAAGCTTGTAAAATCATGAGACAGGCTTAAGAAATATGAGCCTTTGAAAATTAGTATGTTTTCCTTCTGGTGTGCAGCCAGCAAGAGTCCATGTTTTCTGCAAGCCCGAAGGCTAAAAACATAATTATAAAATGAAAGCTGAGATCTTCAGTTAACTGCATGGTGCAAGGAGCCAAGGCTTTAAGAAAAACAGGGTAACATGAGACTCGTGATGAAATCATGAGAGCTAGCTACTTTCTTGAAGCAGTTGTAAAATAAAATCCATTGAACTTCCAATTTTTTTTTTCTGAAAACTTTCATCCTAGCAAACTATTTATTATGTGAAAGAAATTACATAAATAACTTTACCTTTGGAAATTCCCCATCCCCACGGCTGGTTGGAAAGGTCTTCTGGCTTACCCAAATCATTGAGCCTGGCTGATAAACCTGTAGTGACATAAACATATACAAGATCTTACTAACAAAGAGAGATTCATTAAATGCAGTGGTGTTCATGTGACAGACCACATCACTAAAAGGAAGGATTTTTTTTTTATTTCTAATACATTCTTTATAGCAGATGTCTGTACTAATGAACTTGTTGAGGATATTTTGAGAAAACATGACCATTCCCTTCTGCCAGAGGTCACTGGCAAAGGGCTGTTTAATGAAGTTCATTATCTTTGCTGATGACTGCAGGTGACAAGAGCAACACACCTTTGCTATCCTTTCACAATGAGTGGTGAACTAGAATGTATAACTTTGTGAGATCATTGAAACAACGATAATTCTGTGTTAGCACCCTGTATTTTCCACATTAAAGAAATTCCAACACATTATAAAACGCATACAATAAAATAGCTGGCAGCAGAATTTAACAGTTAAGGTGCTTGCCTATGATGTCTACAGGAAAATTTTTCTATGTAAAATGGGTAGGATCCAAAGCTGGGAAGTGACTACGGTGGAGGTTAAAATGAATAAATACCAAGCTAACGCCTCTGAGCTTCAAGATGAAGATCAAAATATCTCTTCATCTTAGTCTCAGAAACAGTGAAGTGGTGAGGTGCAAGTTACATACAGTGCTGAAATTATTAAATTTATTTTCTTTCTGGCTCTTTCTGCTGGGCCCTTGGTGTTTGGTGAATTGAACTCTTTCTGCATGATGCCTCGATGTCAAACTGTCAGTGTTTTGAGCTAGCCATTAAAAATTCCACCATTCCCATTTTTTTGCACTTTGGGAATCTAAGCTTTCATTGTCAGTTAAGTGCTGGGCCAGTTTTACTCACCTGCTTGCTACTGTGCATATATTGAAACATGAGGAAAGTTTTCATTTCTGCGGAGGTGCATGTTGACTATTAGCTGCCACAACTGGGCTAGTTCTTTGTGGGAGAAATTATTGGAAGATTATTTAAATCCTTTTCCCAATAGAAAATACTGAATTCTTCTATAATGCAGGACACAGAGGAGAGAAGTTTAAAACACAGAGCTCAAGGCAGTGCCTGATTTGTACATTCTCCCATGCTTTTCTGCAGTACAAACCACAGTGCTTTCTACTGATTGAAGCAACAGATTTTTTTCATATCCGAGGTCTCAGATAACCCAATTCAGCTCTCTGGGTGTGTTTGACATAAAATAACCAATGCATATCACAGGGCACTCTGTGAATTCAGTTCATGTTCACGCTGAATATTTGAAACATTTAATGAAAAATGCCAAGTAACCTCTGAGCTCTTCTGTTGCTATTTATAATAACTGGTTACCCATTCTGCAATTATGTCTTGATTTTATTGTGTAGTCATACTTTCTGTGTGAAAACTCACGGTGGGAAATAGCAATAGGAGTTCAGCTCTACCACAGGACATGCTGTTCACCCCAGCAAAATACACAAAATGTATATAGGAGGATCACATAAGCATCAGAATTCATTACCATGAATACAAATTTCTGTATTTTCCATGGAGTCTAAGATGTATTTGGGTTGGACTATAGGCCATGTTATCCCTATTAATAACCCAACAGGAATTAAATAAACATCTGAAGTTAAATGAAAAATAAAGGAATCTTCAAATTAAATTCATAAAACCTTGGTGGAATTGCAGTTTGAGGCTGGATTTTGGGAATGAGGCAGGAGGGAAAAGGAGTAAATTGTAAGATGAGCTCACAACTTACCTTGAGCTCCAGGGTTAAAAAAAAAACAAACCCCAAAACCTAACACCACCTGCAAAACACCTCACACAATCCCCAAACTATCTTTCACCGTAATTCTCTGTAAAGAAAAAAATTCAATAATATTCTTTTTCCTTCTTCAAAAACAAATACTGTAACCCATATTGGTAGATAATAACCACATTTCACATGAAGTGGCTGTTCTGCTATGACCATACCAGAGTTCTGAATGGACAAAAGACTTTAGCTATCTGCCTTGTGAACAATGCTGAAAGTCTGGAGAATCATGACTTAGATTCTGGCCAAGGGGAGGAAAATTCTGGAATGGAAAAAAAAAGGATACCAACATAGAGAAGTCCACTTAAGATTTACTGTAATTCACTAGAAGGGAGAAACAAAAAAAAAAGATAATAAACAAGCCAGGACATCTTGCTGTGCTTTATAAATGCAGAAACTACTTACAAGTTCAAATATTTTGGTAACTAGGGTATTAGAAAAACATCTAGAACATTAATTTGGTTAAAGCACCTCAAAATTACTGATATAAATGTTGCAAGAAAAGCTACAAAGAGAGGAAAGCAATGCTCCATTACAGAGTAGGATGCAAGGGTTACAACATTCCAGCTGTTAGCATGAAGCAAACACTTCTAAATAAATGCTTCCATTGATACACACCAAATTTTCATTTCTTAGTACTTCCTGTGTGACTGTTATGCAAATACAGGCTTGGCTTAAATAACCAAAGTATCAGGATTCAGAGCAGAATTACTGAGCTTTAGGGTGGATTGAAAACTGCAGTTGCTGCAAGTCTGCATAATGCTGACTCACACTGATAGCCTCAGTGTTTGATCCTCATTAGCCAGACAGCTAAGCTAGGAAGCTTCATCCATGGACTATCAGATCTGGGAAGAGCTACCTGAGACACTGCTATACAAAAACATGCAATTCTGCCTGAAACATTGGGGCTAACTTGAAGTTCTCTAGGAGTACGCTTTCAATTTTGAAGCCTCCAGTCTCCTGAAAAGATACAAATAATACAATTTAATATTGAAGAAAGAGCAAAAGTGGAGAAAAAGAAATGCCTAGTCTGTTTACCAACTCTCTCATATTCCAGAACTACTGATAGTTTTTTGGGTTGTTTCGGTTTGTTGTTTGTTATTTTTTTTTTCAAAACCAGGAGAAATAAAAACCAGTAGAGTCTTCTTTACTCTTTTGCCCAACAGACTTAGAAACTCTTTTGCTCTTGCTCTGTTTTACCAACATGCCAAAATTCTAATTCCTGAGTTTTTTTTCATTTTAAACCATGCTTTCTTAAAGAACAATGGTAGGGCAGCACGATCTTTTGCCCAGCCTTAAAACAGATACATAAAATAATTTAAACAGAGCTGAACTAAACATATTCTACCAGTCCCATCAAAATGCAAAAACTGATTTGGTACCCACTTGTCATTCCTATTCACTAAGAGCCTCTTTCAAACATTCACATAAATCCATCAAGAGGGAAAAATCCCAAAGATTTATGGCATGCTAAATGTACTAAAATGAGCATACTCCTGTTAAGCATTCCCAAGATTTTTTATAGTTAAGAAACAACCGAGAAAGCCCTTGGAATATTTTTTCCCTTTTTTCCCCATGTGAACCACAACTGAATTCTTGTAATCAAGTCTCATTCAGGACCTACAGTGGTGTCCAACTGCATTCTTGATTTCTTAACTAAAAGTTTAGTGAAGAGCAACTGCTCTGCGGAAATCCACAATCACCTTTTAGAGAAGCTTGAGATAACGTCTTTGTCTTATAAACTGATTTTGAGGAGAGGGAATGAAAACAAAGAGGATATAATGACAAGTACTCTAGATCCAAATAAAAGGTGACCATCTCCAGTAATTTTGCAGTAGCCTACCTAGGAAAGGAAAAAAAAAAAAGAAAACTATAAGAAAAATATTTACTATATGGATTAGCAGTGTAGTAGCAGACACAGATGGCCACATGCTGAGGAACAAGGGAGTAGAATGATAAGAGGTGTGTGTGGAAAAGAAGGAAAGAAAGAGGCATGCTTGTTGTCTCTGCAGCACTAAAATGACATTGTGCATCTGTGAGGACTGAGTGCCCTGTGTGCCTAATCCAGAGCAGAGGGATGGCAAGAGGCCACCCTCCTCCTGAGAGTGGGCTGTATAGCCAAAAAAGAACACTGCGCCTCACTTCTGTACCCACATTTCTTTAAAATTTTTTAGTTACCAGCTAGTTTGAGCTGTAGATGTACTTTTCACAGCACATCCTACCATGCACTTCTCAATTCCCCCAAATGCCTCCCACTGCATTAAAATATTTTCTTCCTGACCAGCATCCCACAATCATAATCCAAATGCATAAACAGTCTTACTGAACCACTGTTCAAATGCTAAATAAATAATTTTGTGAATGAAAACCTCACTAATTCTTTTTAAAGCAAACTGGAGGGAAAGCTTGTGCTAGGATCAAAGCCTTTGCTTCAGTGCAAGGGGTAAGGTAATGCTCCCATCCTCAGTAATTTATTTTTAAGACTGTGAGCAGAACATTATGAAAGTATAAAATACAAATATCCACTGTGTTCCTAACCTAGCACACAAGACTCAATACATACAGCAACTGTCAGCTGAACGGTTGCTGCTTTTTAAGAGTTTAGTTGGGCAGCAGTATTCTATCAGTCAGCTTTTATTTCCAGATCTTCTGGAGAGGGCAATGACAAGGCTACATCAAGAGTACTCATCATTACTGTGTATTGCAGTGAGTCCTTGAAGTTTTGATGAGCCTTTGTTACATTTAAGAAGCTGTGCTCTTGATCAAACAGGATGCTGCTATTGTGATAGGCTGACTCTGGAACAGGCTCACTGAGGAAGCTTTCCCTATTGAAACAGCAGAAACCAAAACTTGCCCAAGTTAAAGTGCAACTTCATTACCTGAGCTTAATAATTCAAAAATGCATGAACATGTGACTCAGCAGATGTGAGGCTTAATAATTTTGTGGACTTGTTTGCTTTTTGAGTGTCTCTGCATCACGAGTCTGAGCCTCTGCTTGATGTGTAGTGACAATTATCCCAAATAACCTGACTTCATGATTTCAGTATCCTGTAAGGGCAGCAGATCTTTCTGTCATCCCTGGTTTCCACATCTGTGCCATGAAAATTAATAAAAACAGTGGGGAAAACCAATAATTTACCACATCTGTGCCATGAAAATTAATAAAAACAGTGGGGAAAACCAATAATTTAAATTTATTTCCCTTGGTTAGCTCCACAGAGAACAGAAAGTTAGATAAACAGTTTGAGAGAACTGATGAAGAATTACATCATGATTCTCCAGCTGGGATTGTTCCAAGTGGCATACCTTTTTTTGAGACTTTACCTGCCATTGCAATGATAATTAATACTTGGCACTGTATCAGTAGAACATGGTAGGACAGCTGTACACCTGAATTTGCCTTTGACTTCTCTGCATCAGCATCCTTTGATGTCTTTGCCTTTTCATGGTGAAGATATTACTGCTGCTTTTTATTCCTCCCCATCTGATGACTCAAACTCACAACCATATGGAGATGAAAAGGCCTAAATGAGACAAGTATGCTTTTCCTTGCATCCCCCTCTCCACACTTCAAATCAATTATAAAGTTTATTCATTAGGTATTCGGGGATTTTTGCAGTCCTTTTGCATCTCTTCTGCAATTTCTGTCAATTTCCCAGAATAGGATGTCATTTGCGCCTTCCCTACGCAACATAAGGAACTGACCTTGGAAGTAGTTTTTCTAGGTTTTAATGGGAAAACTTCTCCTATAAACCTGTCATCATCTGTTGTTTCCATTGTTATTCTTAAAGCATCTGTTCTTGAGGTTACACTGAAGCATCTACTCCTATGCAGTCTCTTACCCTGGCTTATCTGTATCAGCTTCTTCAAGGGACTCATTCCTGTCCTCATCCACATAGAGGTTGCATGTTTTATATCTGTACTTATATACATATAAGACTTCTGCCTACCTCTTTACCCAGTAAGAACCTCTCCACAGAAACTTTAGCTGTGTTCTAACATATGTGATTGAACGAGGTTAGTTATAGAAAACACTTTCTAACTTTACCTGGGGAGGAATCCACTCCACACCACCTGAATATAATGTAATTTTTAAGAAGAAAGATCAATTTTCACTTTTCTGCACCAGTTAGGATCAATCCTGCTTGTGTGCTACAAGTGTTGTCATGCTGCTTTTTTACTTCATTAATATACAAAAATCATTGCAAAACATTCTTAATATGTACCATGCACACAAAGAGGAAAAGAAAAAATCAAACAGTACAATGTGAATGCTGTCATAAATGCTCCTCCAACTTCTTACTGAATTAATGAATTTCAATAAGATGTTCACTACCAGAGTATTGCACTCCTTGAAAGATAAAGAATGCATTTATTTCAGAGAAAATAAGAAACAAATGTATATTATGTGTAAACTTCCATTAAGCAATAAAATGGCTGCAAATTACTTTGTTCCTCTGGTAAATTTGTCTATATGTTCTCCAAAACTGCAAAACATCACAGAAATCAAAATAAGCAAATAAGCCATCCATAAAACTAAACTCAGAACCCAGTACAACCCTACATATTTATTTTGCTTGCCTCTACACTACAGCATTCCTTTTGTTTTGCTTAACATGAAACACACAGAAAAACAACAACAGGTCAGAGAATTAAAATAATACTCTAGTTCTCAGTTAATTACATAGGAGTTTGTAATTTACCCTTCAAGTGCAATAAGGTAGAGCTTAATTAGTAACTATTTGCATCTACACCTAATGGTAACTACAGAACAAGATACATAAGCAAGTATCTTGTTATAAATTCAGGTAGACACACAGCATGGCAGCAAAAATTCTGGACCAAAGGATACATAGCTGTTTTTCAGTAGTTTCATACCTAACATGGACAAATAACTTGAGCTAAAGAGGAGGAAGAGAAGGAGCATGGTCAGAGGCTGACCAAAAAAGTCTATTTAGTCCAGTGTCCTCATACTATTGAGTTATGGTCTTAAGGGAAAGACCAGCAAGAACAGTGGCCAGTAAGTGAATCCTTAATAATGGGAACAGACGGACCAGAATAACGCTTCTCCTGTGTCCCCTCTCAGACCTGGTGCTCCACTCTCGGGCTACACAAAATGTATACACCAGGCAGTGTCCCAAAAAAAGTGTTTCTCTTTAAAAATTTCCTATACATTTTTTAAATTAGTGGCCTGAACATTGTAACTTACAGAAGGCTCAAGAGAGCCTTCTGCTCTGGACTACAACAGTTTTTCTCCCACATAGCAAAAAGATGAGCAGAGATCCAACCAGGGATGCAGTTCCGCAGGTGGAGGCAGGCTTGCTGCCTCTGCCCACCACATTCCTGCAGAGCCCAGCCACAAGAGCCCTTCTTTCCCCTCAGGAGATGCCAGCCCCTAGCCCAAACAGCATTTTGCAGGCAAGTATTAAAAAGCCCCAGCCATAGTCTTGGAAATGGGAGAGGGAACCACATTGTAGACGCAGTGCTTACTTACCTCATTAAAAGAGATGTAATGAGGGCAGCTGATTGTTAAGAAGTGCTTGAAAGCACTGTGGTACATTTACCTGAAGCCTTCCTATTACCTGCCTCTACTAGGCAGATAGTAATGCAGCTAAGTGCTACTCCAGGCACAAAAGCACAAAATGTATCATGGATGTTCTGGACGCTAAAAGTAAAAAAATATGAGGGTTCTGGGACTCATCTAAGGAGCTGTGTAAACTCATACTTTTTCGTGATGGAGATTTATCACAGATACACAGTCATTTTAAGGTAAAGAAGGAAGATTTGTTCCTCTCTAACTTGACCTTTCTAAGTAGCTCTGTGGTGTCAATGTGTGCCTTCTAAACATCAGTGCTGGAAGGGGCCAGGGGTACTTTCTAAAAATGTGCATGTTAAGCCAAGGCTTTTACCACCTCCAGAGTGAGGATGCACAAATATCTTAAAACTTTTTTCAACTTGCTCCTACATAAGCATGACAAGCTGGTAGAGACAATCAGGTTAATAAACTGTTAATAAAATTATTCCAGAGACACTTCTTCCTGCAGGATGAGAAAATCCTGCTTATTCTGAGGGTGGGTTGGTTTTGCTTGTTTGTTTGTTTTAATGCAGTATTTACAGAAGGAAACATCAGGAACTCTCCCAGCAACCTGTACACAGGGATTCATTCAGTAGTGCTACTGTGAATTTGCCAGACCAGACGACCAAACTGAATTGCATGTAACACTCAAACAATGATTCATACTATCATTCTACAGTAAACATTTGAAAAGAGTATTTTTTGCACCTTTCAAGATCATGCCTTCACTAATATGGTTTAATGAGGTGAATAAATATTTGAAATAAAACCAAAATACAAATAGTAAAAACTATTTTTATTAAAATATCCTGTCCCAGTCATCTGAATTATGTTTATGAAATTGTTCTAGAATTATTAACTGTCATCCTTTTCCCATCTCTTCAGCCATGTACAAGGGTAAGAATTCAGGTAGGAAGCAGCAGTATAACAAGGTCAGAGAAAAAGTAAAAATATTGTTAGTGATGGCTTTAGATCCCAAGCCTTAAAAGCCTATGCCATATCTGTAACGTTAATAGATGTATACTCTTACCCCTGATTTTCCAAAATTTCAGCCTTTGAGAAAAAAAATCAGTAAAGATTTTTCCTGGACCTAGTATTACATAAACCTCCCATTCCACGTGTCAACACAGTTCTGTTCAGATAGTATGCTGGGGCAGAGCAGCAAAATTTTAGCACACAGAGCATGTTTCTGACTAAGTAGAAACAAGTATATAAAAAGCTTTTGCCTTTTCATGCATATGAGCTGTACCACTGAAATATCCACAGTATATATAGCTTTGGTCAAAAATTACTTTTTTTTAAACCTCACTTTTCTACTCATAATCAAGTAAAGGTTTGTATTCTGCTGAGCTGAACAGGTGGTTTGACAGAAGTATTGCAAAAACTGGTTTGTATTTCTGCTTATAAACTTTGTAAGCTGGAAAGGCTTTAATTTTCCCTGATTTTTTCAGCAATCAAGTAGCACTGTGCAAACTAGACACAATGTATAACGTGCACATCACACAAGCATAATAAAAAAAGCACAATATACACATTCAGATAGCCAAAACTTCTTAGCTCTCATCCCTCACAATTACTTCTCTTGACCAATTTCTGCCCATGCTATACGTGAACAGAAGAGGATCTGACAGTCCTGCAGGTTCTGTGTGGCTCTGACTTACCATAAAGGAGACTCCAGTTCCAGTTCCAGTACCAGGCTGGGTAATAATCAACCAGGTATGAGTTTTCTCATGCCAGACCAAGAGCTGCTTTTGTCCAGTGTGTGTCTAGTAACAGGCTGGACATAATGTCTCATTTCAGCACCTTGCCCTATTTTTTTTTCTCAGAGCATATAAAAAGTTCCAAATAATGCCTGCCTTTGTAGAACCTGTGCCTTTGTGGACCAATTGTAGAATCCATTCTCCACAAATAATCCTAAAATTATGAAGAGCTGTTCCAGCTCAGGGGCACAGAAAATTACAGAATATGTAAAGATACCTGCATGCAACTCCCTGGAAAAAGGTTAGTAATGGCTAAACTGGGATGAAACCTTAAACATAAAATTTGCTTCATAAATATCTTTACCTAATGTAAATGATATTATAAATTTCTCTTCAAACTAGGAAAAAAAAAAAAACAATACACAAACAAAAAACTAAATGGGATGGTGATTCCTTTCTCTTCAACAAAATGCAGGCTGTCATTTCTTCATTTCTCTCCCTCTGACTTAACAAAGAAGGGCTTTTCTCCAAACAGTTTTTGCCCCTAAAGGTCATCATCCCCTATTTCTCTTTTTCCCCGAGTAAGACTATAAATTGCAGAGAATGTAAATGACAGAGTATGACAGAATAACCTCAGAACTGATGCAGTTCAGGCAAGGATGCACTACAGGAAGCATTCAGCCCAAATGACCTACTTCCTGAGCCTTTTTGCTCTGGGATGACACAGCTATACTGTAGAACGGCCAGCCCAGAGATTCCACACCAGTAAGAAAGGATGACAAGAAAGCCATCTCATTGTGGTAAGCCAGGAGCAAATTAATGATTGGCTCCAGATTATCTTCTGTTTACTTTCAGAAAAGTCAAAATCAAATTATTACAGATCTGTTTACTGATATACACGTTTATTAGTGTTGTTAGTTTAAATTCCTTAAGCACCTGCACTGTGAGCTCTCAGAACTTAACCTAAAATCCAGAAGAATCAGAAAAGGACACACCTGAGTGCTTCAGAAGCAAATAAACTGACCACTCCTCTAACTGTCTAAAATGATGTTCTGATTTCTTTATTTAAAAATTAATATTTACCATAACAAAAACAAACAGCACAAAACGCAACCCTTTTCTGGTTTTGGTAGGAGCCTTCTTTGAGGTCACAGAAAACTGGAATTAAGACTTCCTTACTCCCACTCTTCTAAACATGTTTCATTATTTAAATGATTGGATCACTTTCAGTGATTGGATGGGGCAGAAAAATATTAAAACACGATTCCTTTTCTAAAATTATTTTTTAGTTAGAATCTTTTTTTCCCCCTAGCTAAAAATGAAGTTCTAGTTTATAGTTCATGACACTCAGCACTTGCCATAAAGGCAGAATACAGAAATTCTAGCATTTCAAATTAAAAGACCACTTAAGTCACCTCAGAATTTTATATATTGTACATAAATATAAAGGGCTCTTTCCTCCTTCAGGTAGACACTTCAGGAAATGCATTATAAAGAAGTACAGACAGATCCTCCAATGGCAAATGTTCTTGTGTAAGATGGCTCAAAATGTCCATGAGTTAAACTTTTAAGAATAATATAGAAAGTGCACTTTTCTGCTTCTCTGTTTCTCTCAAAACTGAGGATATTATTAAACAGGTGCAAGAAAGATTGATTAGTTAATCAGGGAATTCTAATTCCAAGTCCAGGAAAAGGAGAAACAGCATTGAAAACTAATGCGTTAAATATATAATGTGTACTGTTTAAAATGTTTAAGAAACATTTTGTGAGAAAGGAACATTAAGGAACTAAGACGGCAACACAGTGAAGT
>VZTR01020572.1:67410-93902 GCA_013400775.1 Chaetops frenatus
CCACAAACTGTAATAATAACCCTGCAAAGGGCATCTGAGGCGAAGGGGAGGGAGACGGAGGCAGCCGCCCGCCCGCCGCTTCGCCTGGGCCGTGCCTGTCTGGGAGGGGAGAAGACGGTGGGCGGGGAGGACGGGAGCGCCGTGACACGGGCGGGCACCGCGGTCCCGCGGGGCCGGGGGCGCGGGCCCTGCCCGCAGGTGCGGGAGGAGAGGTGCGGACGGGCGCAGGGGAAGCGCCAGATCGCCCCGCAGCGTGGCCGGGGCTGCCACCGGGGCTGTCACCGGGGCTGCCACCCAGGGGTCGCACGGGGTTTGCAGCAGCGGGGGCGCGCCTTGTGGCAAAGCGCGGCCAGCGCTCCCAGCTCTGCGCGCAGGGACGGGGGACAGGCGACACCGCAGCAGACGAGGCGTCTGCGACAGCGCGACACAAAGACTCCGCGAAGGCTCCCGCTGTGCAAGCACCGGGGAAAGGGTGCGGTGAAGGGACAGCGCGGATCGATGGAGAGACACGGCGGCGGTGCGCTGCTCCACAGTGTCTCTCCCTCAAATGCTGTACAGGGGTATACAGCAAAAAAACACAGAAAAACGGGTGGTAAGAAGCAGATTCCCTGTTCCCCTGCAGCTTGTGGAGGTATCTTCCTCAGAATTAATGTCCGGGGCAAGAGTGATTAAAATGGTATGAAATCATTCATAATGCAGTCTAATAGAAGATTAAGCCTTCTCTATCAGACCTAGGTTATAAGCAGCTAACCTTGTTTTTCAAACCTGCCAGTATGTAACTCCCCATGAAACTGCATTATTCTGTGGTCCACATAGCGTTTCCATTTGTTGTGTGCAAGCCGTTGGCTATCATGTCTCTGCACCTTCCTGAACAGCTACTACATCTCTTGGAATGCTTTGCAGGCCTGCCAGCTTCAGGAAAATTCAGCGGCTGGAAGGGAGAAATATTGGACATAAACAGCCCCTGATATTTAAACCCCTGGTAAGCTGTGATAATAATTCTAAGTTTAGTGCATTAGGATCAAATCATTTGCCTCAAAAAATGCAGTTACTACTGCTCATGTCTGTTCAGCTGCCTACCTCCTCCACAGATTTCACCCATCAGCTGTTAAGACTGAAACACATCAGAGCTTGAACATTTAAACTTTATCTTGAGAGAATGGTTTTATTTTTTTAGGGATTTTTTTTCTGAGTAACAAATATGGGTCCAGTGCAGTTAGCAGGCCCTCATGGCACATACTCAGGTATAAGCAGGAGGTTCTCTTTGGCTTTGGTGCAGCTTCTAACCTGTAGAATATATGTCCTAGCTAGTGAAATGTCAGGGATTTGCCACTTGCAGAGATTTGACACTGTGGAATGAAGCTGGACACCAAAGACCTGGCTGTGGAAGGTGGGAAACTTCTGCTTGTGAAGCCCCCCAAGAGGCTGAAGTGGACAATGCTATCCTCCAACTTGTGAGGGGATGAACAGATTCTTTTAGGGATCCTGGGCAGTTGGATCTGGTTGCACTAAGTCATAGTTGCAACTGAAAGGTTTTTTATTAGAAGAATGAAGATAACATTTTATATTATGACTCTCAGAAGGAAATGTATTGCAATCAGTAAGTAGCCTAGTACAAAATTTCTGATACCGCTTAACTTAAACTTTCTCATCACCTGCATCCTAAAATAATTTTGTAATTTCTGTTCACCTGGACCTTCTGCAGATCATTTCCTGAAACATGGTGGAGAAGGGAGATACAAGCTCCCAGCTAGAGCTGTTGTGTCTTTCTCCACCCCCTGCTACCTCAAAACCACGTGTGCCCAATTTCCGCAGTCTATCTGTAATCCATCCTCCGAACCCCGTTTGAGAACCTACTCATATCCTAAAATTCCTTCTGGAACCACCAAGGATAATTATGGATAGGTGCAAACATCTTTCTGAGCCCTTTTAGCCTCCATTTTCTTTCCAATGACCTGGTTTTATAGCATGGGTAAGCAACCTGGTTTGCTGTGCTGTGTGTATTTGACTGTATGTGAAAAGTTATACCTGTTTGCTGCCTGTGAAAAGCTATGTTGCTAGGATCTGCTCCAAGTCTGCACTCTCTAGTTTGGCTGTAGAGTCTGCAATTTCCTTTTCCTTAGCCAGCTTCTCTCAGCAGCTCTGATGGAAACTGGAAGTAAAGGTTTAGCTGTTAAGAGGAGTCAGAGGGCAAGAGCCTGCATGGGAGAACAGAAGGAGGCAGTTTGGCCCCATTGTGACAGGAAGGGGTTTGGAAATGCACTTCCAAATTTAAGAACACAGAAGCCTAGCATGGACCCCAGACAATGACGTAGAAACTGAGAGAGGTTAAGAACCAATTCAAGCAAACTGCTAATATTGAACTAAAGCATCTTTGAAAAAAAGCACTTTACTGAAATTATTAGTCAAGAAGTAAGTTTTTTATATTAGGTCTTTGTCAAAGTAGCAAGAGCATTAGGATGCTGAGAAACACCCAATAGGTGAGCAGCCTATTATGGAAAAGTATTGCCCTTTCTAAAATGCTGTGTTGTGATGTAGTGGAAATCTTTTTGCACCTGCAGTTCTGGCCTTCAGCCTGGCTGGGAGTTCAGTACCAACATCCCAATGCCCTTTTAGTCTTTAATCACTCCTCTAAAAGTTCATTATTACAAATGTGGCACTCAGGTAGTTTGTCCTGCTGTCCTCAGGAAAATAGGTTTAACCTCAAGCCTGACTGTTACACCCTGTGGTTACAAAACCAGTCTGACTTTCTTCTGCAGTCAATCATAGATAGGGAGAAAAAGTTTCTTCCTTTTAGTACCTCTCATCTGTGACAATTCCCTTTGATTCTTTTTTCTCTTTATTGCTATCTTTGTTCTGATTTATAATCCCTAAAATGGATAGAGTCCTGACCTGTAAAGTATTACTGTTATACAAATAGCCTAAAATGGGCCTGCAAAGTGGACAGAGCAGAACAAGCCGTTGTGGCTGAGGAAAAGGTAAAAGCAGCAGAACAAGGATTTACTGTAAAGCAGCTGAGAAACTCCATGGCTTGCAACGGAGAGATCTAAAACAGTCACCAGAAAATCATTCTGAAGTTGTCCTTCTCAGTTCTGAGAGGAACCAGAGAAACTGTGGGCTGCAATTCCCAGTCGTGTTCTCACCTCTGTCCTTCAGCCACCCAATTCCAACACTGGGCACAACACACAAAACTGGCAAGAGTCTGGTCTGGAAATCCATCAGACTCAAGCCTGCTAGAGGTGGTTAAGAGCTGTCTGGTCCTCTGGTGAATTGGTTTTGGATTGCCTGGAGCACCTGATGAAGGAAGGTAGTTAGCAGTTGCACAAGATGCTGGGTGAAGGTGATAGCTCCACAAGTGGAGCCAAGTCATGCACACAACTCATTGTAAACCCATCCAGACCCCAAAATTCTGTTATATTTGCTTGTGGCTTTTTTGAATATGCCATTTCCATTAATGATATCTGCATTACTCCATTACTTTCCTGGATAAGTCCTAAAAACACCACAGAGAAACTCACTGTGTGGGTGTAAAGATAGAATATATATTGGCAGCTTTCCTTTCTTTCAAATCCTTCAGTCACTTGTGCTATTCCTATTCTTAAGTTCTATTCATCAACAAATAAATTCGAGGAAGAAAGTGCATTAAAAACCTGGAAAAGATTTTAAAAACCATAAAGGGGATAATGTGGATGATAAACTAGGCATGAGGAATTATGTGTGATGTTTTTCGTGGCAACGAGATGGAAGTTAGAGGGGAAGACTGTCCATTAGCTGACTGTGGGTTTTATTTTCAGCATAGTTTTCTGGGAGCTGGATTCAGTGGATTAGTTTTCCATGCATAATCTCCAAATTTATGAGAGTTTTGTTTTTACTTATTTTTATTACTAAACAAAATGAGCTATGTATAAATAATAGAAGAAACCAAGTTGTCTGGACAATTCCCAGATAAGATTAGCTTGTC
Source organism: Chaetops frenatus (assembly GCA_013400775.1). Classification (NCBI taxonomy): domain Eukaryota; kingdom Metazoa; phylum Chordata; class Aves; order Passeriformes; family Picathartidae; genus Chaetops; species Chaetops frenatus. Next base: position 71,372 of record VZTR01020572.1, read on the forward strand.
ATTAAATAAACCAAATGTTCAGGATTTTTACTAGCGTTCCATCAGAGGACAGCTTGGATGGAAGGACCACACATCAGCTGCCGTATGAACAGGTTCACATTTAACAACCTGAAGTTCTTCACACTTCCAGAATTGATTCTTGGTTTAACCTGCTGTAGTTCCTCTGCAGTGATGACTGACATTGGAAGCTTGACAGGAAGATGTGATCTAAAATATGCAGAACATTCAAATAATATAGCAAAGGAAGGGAAATCGTGGCAAGGCCTGTACAGTTAGATTAGTCTTCTTGAGTGCAGTGAAGCTTCATGTATAGAGTTAACTACCCTGCAAAGATTAAGTATATCGAAATTAAAATTAAATTCTGTATCTACTAAAATTCAAGGGAACTTTGTTATGGACTGAAACAAAGTGAGTTTTTCCCTTAGACCAGAGAGAAAAATAATTTAAGGGTATTGTAGGAGAAAGAGCAGTATGATTCAGGGTCTTTAGAGGGAAAAAATTGAGCAAATTTCTGTCCTGAGACACAGTGAAATGAGTAGAGCTCCACGAGCAACAGTAAATGGCTCAAAGAGCTGCTATTGAAGGGAATGAAAAGATACTGGTGCTGACTGTCTTTATTTTGTTCCAGTCACTCCTAGTTCATGATCCCCAGCTTTGCAGCTGTGCACTTGGAAAACAGCAGCCACAGTACCAGTAGCTGCCTAAGAGTTCAGGTAAAGTCCTTCTTTGGGCTTGCAAAATAAGCAGCAGAAATGAGTGGCTATATTGTCTTCCTTGCTGGGTACTCTTACCCAGCAATGTGCTCTTCCTGGATCCTAGTTCAGTCGTGGTCTGTTGATCACTGGCTCTGAAAAATTTTGTCAATTTTTACTATGTGGAAAAAAAATGCTGTGTCCCATTTTATATGGCTACCCTGACAAGTCAATTGATTATCATCTAATTCTTATGTTGCAGTAAAACAGAATGATTCTCTGATCAGAGTTCCCATGGGTTTTACGGGAAGTTAGGGTTTGTTTAGTAGATTCAGACCCAGAATGCAGGAATGGACCATTATCTGAGTTAGTGAATCATGTAACTAAACCTAGAACCTGTTGGTCTGTCCAACTTAGCTTTTCAGAGCATGTGCATGTTACTTCTGGGACACTGATGGAATTGTTATCAGGTCCAATAATACAAATATTCGTACTAAAATGCTAAGCACTATTAGATCAAAAGAAGGATTTATGGCAAGCATATATTTTTTATATTTTGAAGAAACACTGCATATTAACCACCAATGGTATAACTAAATGTTTAGGACTTGGCTTGACCCTTATATTTGTCTATAAACTAAGTAAGTGCTTCAAGTTGTGCTGCCTGACTGCCAGAATATTTAAAACAGTATCTACCTGTAGGGAACAGGGAATCTCCTGAGTTTCCTGGAGACCCTAAACAGTGGTCAGTCTCAAGAGCATGGCTTGCTTTGTTGTATTACACTGCCACTCTGGTTTCTGAGTGTTACAGAGACACCATTAACTGAAGTTCACTGGAGCATGGAGCAATGCCTAATTTTCTTGTAAGGAAATTATGATAAATTACTTCAACAGGACAGAAAGATTCAGAATCTTGGGGGGAAAAATTAGAGTGTGGGCTACACTCCTTGCAAACTCAGGTACTTTGGTGTGGAAAACAGTGGCAAAGCATTTAATTCTGACTAAGAGTGACTGGGGAGTGCTAGTTCTGCACATGGGATAAAGAATAGGCATGTGCCTTCTGGAGAGAGAGAGAGAGATGGAAAACAGACAGGGGAGAAAGTCTTAGATGATCTCAAAATACAGAAGAAAAGTTAAAATACAGGTCAAAGGATTTGTTATTGACAACTACCAACCAAATNTATATTTATATATTTGCAATGCTGCCATGCCTGGATTGTTTAAGAGATATCCAAGTAAGTGCAACTCTTAAACCCTTGCTTCTGAAGCAGCATTTCTTCACACTAGTGACTGCACAGATGTGTTAATTTTTGTTCCAAGCAATGGTTCAAGAGACAAAACTTTCAATTTAAGTCGATTAACTAAATGCAGTATGCTTAATTTAAATTCATGAGAATTTGTTTAATTAAAAATGCAGACTACAATTTTTCTATTATGGGCCATGCGTTCAATTATTCTCAGCCATTTAGTGAGAACCTGCAACATTATCATAGTCAACACTTCATGAGTCTAATTCAGACTGAAGTTTGGCTATAAAGCAGAGTTTAAGGTTAAATTTAATTTGTTAAAGGGGATGCAAGACCAGAGGATCAATTGTTGCTAGTCCACCAATTCTGGAAAAGCAGGAATAGAAGATAGTAGTTTGATTTAAGTCGATTCTGTCAGCTTATTTTCAAATGTCTGGATCTGGTGATTTTTTTTTTTCTCCACAGTGTAAGTAAATAAATTCAATCAAGGAAAATTTTTTCTAGATTGAGTACAAAGCCACTCAGGTTCACACTACCAATGATGCTGAAAGTGTTGATGATCTGGGGACACTGTATTACAACAACTGTGATTGTATTAGAAGACAAATATCCCTCAAATTTCTGCATCCAAACCTGGACTCAGCAGGATTCTTGAAAGTAATCATAAAATGGACAGAGCTTGGGTCAGACAGGAATATAAATATTTGTGTTTGGGGAATATATAAAAGGGAAAATAATCAGTTAATATACCAAACTATATCTAGGGGAAAAATTAAATTGCCACAGCTCAGGGACCCCTTAATCCTGTAAAATAAGCTATACCATTTCCTTTAGAGTGTTTCATGACACGTACCAAGAAAATGTGAAGTTATGGAAGTGGTGGGTATGGAATTAACTGCAATTGTTTTTGCTAGCTTCATAGGTTTAAAACCTAAAAAAACCCCCAAACTTCCCCTTTAACCAAAATGACTTATAAATTCCTCACTATGGAAAGTAGTGAGGTCAGAACCTGCTTGCTTCAAAATTCTCCTTTTTTCATCTTTTTTCAAAGTATTGCACTATGGTGTCTCTCATAAATTGTATCATTGTTTATTTTTCCTCTTTCTACCTGCAGGGTATATCTAAAAAAGGTCATGACTCTGTTCACCAACAACACATCTCCCATTCATTTGGAAGAGACTAAGCTTCAGTCCATTATTCTTCATCAATAATTCTCTCTTTTTCCTGGTATTTCTCATAGCAGTGGCCAAAGAACAGGCAGTAAAAGATGAAACTTAGAATAAAAAGTTAAAAGATCCCTTTTCACATTCCACTTTGTATTTTACCATTGTGCTGAAGCTGATTCCAACATGTCATAAAAAAAGTTGTGCATTTAAAAAAAAATTAGTAAGAGTTCCAAATTACAGACTCCTTCCTAGATTTAGCAGATTAGTTCAGTTATGCTGCATTTCACACTGATTAATGAAAATCCAGCTCTTGCTTGGAAAGGTAGTTAACCCACCTGGTACCTGCCAGATATTCCAAGTAGATTGTCAGACATGCTTTTCTTGCATGAGTGCTGTCATCCCAACTTTCTGTTCAGTGGAGTTTTGATCTGGGACTGAAAGGCTGCAATCAGTCTTTTGTTCTTAGGTTATAACACCTAAAAGCCATAAACATTCAGTGCCTGCTTCCTTCAATCTACTGCCTTAATGTTTTCAATGACACTTTTTTTTTTTTTTTTTTCTTTCAATCCAGGGAAACTGTGGTTAGTTCTTCTTAAAAGAAGAACTTGAACTTCCCCTTCTTCAACAGCTGCAACTGAAGGATTTCAACCATGTGCAGATGGAGGACTGGGAAGCTGCATGTTGCAATGCAGTGTACTCACCTCTGCAGATAGCTGTGGTTGCTTGCTGTTAGGAAGTTAGTAATGCATTTTAAGTGGCTTTTAGTGGAAGCTTTCTTGGTTTGTATCTGCCACTATTAAAAAAGAGCTTTGTTCATGATTGTCCTCTTGGTGTTGCATGTTAACATACAAGTGTGCTTTACCATTTTGTGGGGCTGTTCTAGAAGCAAATCTAGAGCTCTGATGAATGCTCACAGTTTATTAATTACCACTATAAAAAACTTACACAGTTGAGTGGAAATTCCACCTTAAAAAACCCCCCAAAACACCTTTATAAGCAAATTTAGATCAAAAATGCAAAGGAACGGACTCAGAACTGTGGAATAATATTTGACAAGCAGTAGAAAAGATTCAAGTTACATGATCTATGCTAATGATGATGTTACATTCCCTTCTTTGGCCCCACTCGATCATTCATACTAAGCATGTCTGACTAATGTTCTGTCCTTGTGAACACTCTATGATCACATTACAGAGTTTGCATCATTTGCAAAAATGTGTACTCAGAGAACTCTCTCCAGCAGCAGTAGTGAAGAGTTCCAGAATTTTAAAGTTATTCTGAGTGTTATTTTTATGGACAACTAATATGAAACAGATTTGAAAAACATGCCCTTAAAAAAAAAAAAAAAAACAACCCCAAAACAACAAAACCAACTTAAAAAACATTAGACTTATTCCCAAATGAAAAACATATTTCCCTTCAATCTACTAAATCTGAAAAACATATTTTCAAATTTATTTCCAGCCTTTCCTGGGGAAATGCATCTTGGGTCAGAGACTGCACATGAGAATCAAGAACAAGGGTAGTGTAGTCAACATTAGGTTTGTCATGAAAAATAATTACTAATCTCTTCCAAGATGTTGACTGCAGAAATTTCAGTGCAGCTGTGGACTCCATGAAGCTGTGCTTTCCTTCTAGTTTTGTAAATGCCTGGCTTTAATCATAATTGATATTTTAAAAACAAAGACAGAACCATAGAGATGCAAGCTGGCCATTAAGAGTGGAAGTTTTTTGCTGAGGATTTCCCTGGTTTCTCTAAAGGCTCTTTATGATTCCTGTGCTACCACTGAAGGGTCGCAGGCACCACACAGGGACCTGAAGCAGCAGAGGTCTACCAGAGGCAGTGGGTATGGCTGTCACCAGCCTCTCCTTGAAAGACTGTGCAGGACAGGACAAGCTCCTCTGCTAAGAGGCCAGCATGGTGTATTGGGTTTGCATTGCCAGGTTTTGGTAGTGGTGGGGGGCTACAGGGTGGCTTCTTTGAGAAGATGCTGGAAGTTTCCACCAAGGCTGGCAGGGCCAGTGCCAGCTGGCTCCAGGATGGATCCATCGCTGGTTAAGGCAGAACCCATCAGCAATGGTGGTTATACTTCTGTGGTAACAGATGCAAGATTAAGAAAAATGGAAGTTATTGTGCAGATGTGATTGCAGCCAGACAAGAGAAGAACAGCTCTGCAGACACCCAGGGCAGTGGGGAAGGAGGGGCAGGAGCTGCTCCAGGCGCTGGAGCCAAGATTCCCCTGCAGCCCGCGGTGAAGGCCATGGTGAAGCCCCTGTGCCCCTGCAGGCCCTGGAGGAGCCCAGGCCAGAACAGGGGGATGCCTGAGAGGGGGCTGTCAACATGTGGGAAAACTGTGCCAGAGCAGGCTCCTGGTGGGGAGCTGCAGACCCATGGAGAGAGGATTCCGTGCTGGAGCAGGTTTCCTGACAGGACTTGTGACCCGCTGAGGGACTTGGTCTGGAGCAGGCTGTGCCTGAAGGACCGTGCCTCATGGAAGGTTGCAGAGAACTGTTGCCTCTGGGATGAACCCCAATTTGGCATCTCACCAATGTATATAAACACCTGGAGGGAGGGGTCAAGGAGGACAGAGTAAAGCTCTTTCCAGGGGTGCCTAGTGACAGGACCATAGAGAATGGGCACAGACAGAAATAAAAGGGGTTGCTTGAGAGCAATTCAGTACAGATGGATAAGAACATACACATGTCCCTTTTCTTGGCCTAGGAGAAATTAACTGCTCATCTCCATTTGGTCATGTTTTATCTAAGGCAAAAAAGACATATTTTAAAGGAAATTTCTTGTTCTTGGGGAAAAAATATTTGAAAGGCAAGGAAGTTAAAGAAAGAGAGAAGGAAGGAAGGAAAAAAAATCAACCAAGCAGCAAAGTGCAATATTTAATTATAGGTTATGGAGGTCTTCAGTAGGTTACTCTTCTTGAATCTATCCAGACTATGGTCTGACACAAGGTTAAACACGGTGTGTGAAAGACTTGGTTGATCAGCTTAATTCATAATTGATATTATTTCACCCAGTGCTTGCACTCAGGGAGAACTGGCATTCTCATTTCCTGACATAGTAACAAGGCTGTGGACTAAAAATCATTGCAGATAAATTGAGAAAGTCCCTTCAGGTCAGTGCTGTGACATTGTCAGCTGTATGGAGGGACATGTAACCCTCTGCCTTTTGCTTTTGCGCCATCTTTCAATATGTATCCTGACTGTCTTGTTGTCCTTTTCTGTTACTCCACTATTTATAATGAAATATTGTATTGTCACAACAAAAGATTGGTTTCAAACTTTCAAAGTTTGAAAGTTCAAATCCATATTGGTGTATGTTTTCTTTTCACTTTGTGACTAATATTTGTTTTTAAATAAGTGCTTTCCATAGCTATTCAGATTTTGCTGCTTGATCCTGTAGTAAAATCATGACTGTGAATTTGCATATCATACTCTTTTGCCCTGTAAATTGGTAATGGTGAAGTTCAGAATTTGTACTCCCACACAACAGCAATTTAAAGATAGATTTTATAAATTAAAATCTTATTTTGTGTGTTTAACAACCATGTTAAACATCTTCAGGATGACCAAGTGAAACAGCATGTTAAGTCACAGATTTATAAGAAACACTAGAACTTCAAACCTATCGCAATATAAAAATTGCAATTTAATTACTTTAGGTCCCAAATTAAAAGGGAGCTGCAATCTCTGTATTTTCTAAGTTCAGCTTGAAAGTAGTAACAGTTTAATTACATTTTTATGAGAGACAAGTTCTTTTTAGGATTGCTCAGAAGTTCTGGGTAATATTTTTAAAAGTTTAAAAATTGTATATAAAAAAACCAACCAAATAAACAAACCTCCAAATGTCAATTTTTATTTGCGATATTGCACATCTGAAAAAAAGAAGCAGTAAAGAATACCTTAATATTTTTATTTTTAAACCAATTTACTGAACTCAGCTTTTCTCTCTGATTTTACACCTTACAGGTTGTAACCATATAAGATAACTCATCATAAGAGCATATTTTTACCAAAACACATCCAAGTTCATACTGACCAAGTACAGACTGATTTATCACAGATGCATCTCTCACATTCCTCATTTAATCTCTATTTAAATATATGGCTGTGAGAAAAGCACTGGGTGGTTTGACCTACAGTACTTTTCATTCTAGTGACACACACAACACAGCTTGATGCAGCATCAGATGAACTCACTGGGGCTTTTAATGAAGCCTTTTGCAAAAAGGCCTCCAGCAAAACAACTCGAGGTGTCTGCACCCCCAGCAGCCTGAGTATGGCAGGTGCTCAGCTGCAATTTCACACTGTTCACACATTTGCCTAGCTCAAATTCACACTACGTACAGTGGAAGTCCTGCAACCTGAAAGGCAGAGTGGTATCTCTGTGCCCAGCTAATGAAAACCTCATTATTCTTATCTCAAAGTGGTTTGAAGGATTTTACTGGAAGAGTTACTATACCTTGAATTTGAAGGTAACCATGGTCGCTCTCAGTACTTCAAAGTATTAATGAGCCAAGTGACTGCCTTATCCAGAAATGGTCATTTTGGTGCAATTTTGCAGCTCTGGCTCATTGAACTCCAATCTATTTTGCCATTTATTTGATTTTGAAAAGATCTGAAGGCTTCAGACAGTGTTTACCACAGCAGTTAACCCCTTGCCTGGAGTGTACTTCTGGCTTTCTCCACTCTTTATATTTGGTGGTCTGTACTTCTGCCTCCAAGTTATAATTCACAAGTCCAAGTTTCAACAAGGTCTGACTTTCTGCAAGTTTTGATTTCTTCAGAAACTTTCCCTTGCCTCCACATTTCTTGACCATAGAATGATGTGCTTGTACTCACAAGGACACTGTGTGCCTGTTCATGACAGAAGGGTCATGGCCTGCAAACTGTTTTACTCCATATCTGGATGGAACCTTCATAATGTGTCCATCAGGGCATGGTGTGAGGCACCTCTAATTAAACATTTATCTTGCCAGTCTGGCAGGGAGAAGGGATGTGTTTGCCGGTAGCAGATGATTCCTTTCGTATCTACAAAATTGTGATAACCTCTCAGTTTTTTGTATCTGATCACGTCAGTGCAAAATACTTCAGGTTGGAAAGGACCTCAGGAGATCTCTATTCCATCCTTCTGCTCAAAGACGGGTCAACATCTGAGGTCAGACAGGTTTGCAAAGGACTTTTTCTAGTGAGAGCTTGAAACTCTGCAAGGATAGATGCTACCTAGCCTCTGCATAAGCTCTGCCACTGATTGACTGCCCTCATAAGGAAACTTTTTTCTTTAATCCAATCTGAACCACATATTTCAACTCATGCCCATAGTCTTTGATCCCCTTCCCACAGACCGCTAGGTGTATGGGAACTTCTTATTTGATTGTTTACTCAGCCCTAAGACGGCATTATACATTTTAAAATGGGCAAAGGAAACCAGCAGTGTCAAAATCATAATTCCAGTGTGGCAGCAGCAGGAGAACTCACGCTTCTATCAACTGAAAAATGAAAAAATATTTTGTCGAACAACACTACAACATGCCATAATTTTTATCAGTCAGTTTATTCTAACTCATGTTATATGAAAGCTACATGATTTTTAGGCATTTTTAGTCAACTTGAGGACTTTCAGTTATTTGTGTTGGTCCAAGACTGTAGAGTTCAACAAAAAAACCACCACACTGCAGAAGAGTCAGACTCTGGTTTTAATGTGAGAAGAGAGAACTGGTCTTTCTGGGCCTTGTCTAGATGAAAAATAAAAACTCAAATTGTGCTAAATGAATAACAACAAATAGCTTTTGTCACTTCTAAAAAGAAGAAATAGAAAGACAATTTTCAGAGTTATTCATACAGACTGAATATGTTTTTGGAAAAGCTCGATGTTGTTACTCCAGACAGTAAGCAGCTACAAGTGGGACATACATTATGAAGTGAATTACCTGGGCTTTTACAGTTCAGTAGGAACAGTAACAATAATTTATTTACATACTCCTGAAAAAAAAAAGTCTGTAACTTCTTACTTTGCCTAACCATGCTGCAGTGTATCTGAGAAGTAGAGCTGACTCTCAGTTCTTTCTGCATATCCAGTTTTGAGACGTGGGCCAAAGCAGCAAGCCTCAGCCAGGTCATTTCCTTGGTAAGGAGCCCAGGAAAACACTCACACCTCACCAGCAATGCTGTGGCAACAGAAGGGCTTTCACACATTCAGCTATCCTGTTGCAAAAGTTCTTGCCAGGATGCAAGCTGTAGTCCTTGGGAACCTGATTTAGGGTATGCTGGCAAAAATGCTGTCTGTACTAACATCAGGTACCCTATTTTCTACAGAGTTCACTCTACCTACCTGATGGATGGAAAGCCGCCTGATGGATGGAAAAAATAATTTCTTATAGAGTCATAGAATAATACAATTATTAAAGTTGAAAAAGCTCTCTAAGATCATCAAGTAAAACCTTTAACTGACTATGCTATTCACCCCAGTCAGCAACCAAACATTAATGAAACTAGACTTGCGACAGTGAAAACAGTAGGTTTATATCCATTTGTACTAATAAGCATGTTCACTATTTTTGCTAATTTAAAATCTTTTAGCTATAAAATATTTTTAAAGAAACTTATGAATAAGTGGTCTAGCCCAGTCTATTTGTCAGTCTGTTCCCTGGAATTTTCAGATTATTTATAACCCCTGTGGTTCCCATTTTGAAGTGAGCGTTCCAGAAATTGTCAGCTTATTCACCTCCTTTTGAAGTAAACAAGCAGCATTGAGGTCAAGCATATAGCTCAGTAAGAAAAATTTAGGATATCTGGACTTCTGTGTGTGTTTTTGCCCATAGAAATACATGAGCCCACATCTGCCTGTCTTTAAAATTGGAGAAAAGTTACATTCTATGGATGAAAAATTTGGAACTGAGAATAAATGTGGTAATTTAATATTTTTTTCAACTTGTTCTATTAGGAAAATATTTTCTCCACATCCTACAGCTGACAGGCCTGTGTACATTAACACATACATTAAAATATACAGCTTAGCTATATCCTACAGTCTGATACAAAAACTATTCAAAAGGGATAAAGGAGAAAGGACTCATAAGCATGCCATAATACCATCTGGAATGCCACTTCCTTGCTTTATTACCTCCAAGCACAATTCCGTTGCAGTGCTTTTCAATTAAACGTATTTTTGGGAACATTGGGAGAAAATAAAATAAAACCATATTTTTTATAGGAAACGTGCCATGTGAGCATTGTTCTTGGCTTCCTTCACAAGCAGGAAGGGTTTGTAATGGGCCCCATGCCAACGTGCATGGAGCAGGAGGGGGTGTGAGCCACAGAGGGGCTGCAGCAGAGCTGTGTCCCAGGCACCACCCTGGCAGGGGCAGCTGGGAAGTGAGAGCTGTCGTGATGTGCTGCTGCTGTAAGGACACTTCCCCTTCCTCCTGGCAGCCCTCAGATGGAAACTGTGAGCGCTGTGCAGAGGGAAAGCCGTGGCAGACATGGAACTGTAGCTCAGGTGACCAGGGTGAGACTGTGGCTGGCTGTAAACCCTTCAGAGGGGACAGGTGAGGAAGAGAGGCACTTCCTGTGTATGGGGGAGTGTTTTGACTGCCAAGAGCTTTATGATGGTAACAATTAAGGTTGAATTCTTATGGGTGAGAATTAGGGGAAAGGCCAACAAGGCAGATGTCCTGGGATTCTGTTATAGACACCCAGCCAGGGTGAAAAGGCAGATGAAGTTCTCCACAAGCAGCTGAAGAGTACCTGTAGGTGCTGGTCCTTGTTCTCTTGGGAAACAAGAGAGTCCCCATAATCCAGGAGGAAACAGTCAGTGACCTGCTGCTCCATTTCAACAGGCCCAATGGTACTGAGGGAGCTGGTGGAAATGCTCTCCGAGCCATTTTCCATAATTCTCCAGCAATCCTGGCTAGCCAGAGTGGTACCAGGGGACTGGAAGTGAGCACTGTCTCTGGAAGTGTTCAAGAACATGTGTAGATGTGGTAATTAGTGATGTGGTTTAACAGTGAACTTCGAGTGCTGGGTTACTGGTTGGACCTGATGATTTTCAGGGTCTTTTCCAACCTTAATCACAGAATCACAGAACCATTAAGGTTGGAAAAAGCCTTCAAGGTCATCATGTCCAGCCTTTGACCTAATACCACTATGCCCAGTAAATGTAGTGAGACGGGGTTTTGACTTTGTATTATGTAATACAGTGAAAAAGACGAAGTTTTTTCCTTTGAATCATTGTAGCAGTGAGAAAAATCTCGTGGTTTCTCCCTGAGCCTGCCCCAGCAATTCCCTGGCAACGCTGCTTCAGTGAGAAACGTTGCAAAAACTAGAAAAAATTGTCTGGGCCCCCCTAACCATGGAAAACTTCCACCTGTTAAGCTAAAACTTTAGTATGAATTTGAAATGTTAAAGCACTGTAAGATGTGAAGTTAGGCTTTATACCAAGCAGAACCTGAACTTCTGCAAATGTTTAGTGACTTTTGTTGCATTCAGGAGCAGTTTTGAGACTATTTCAAAATTCAATTTTTCACCTTCATAGTGAATAGAACAGTCTAGTCCTTAACCAGCACATCACTTCCTGTTTATTACTCTTTTGCTAACAGTTAACACAGAGTTGTTTTCTCATGCTGCAATTTCACTCTGACATTGCCACTATATTGTGAAGAAAGTATGAATCTCCTGCCACCTCATTTTCAGCTACAAAACCGTATTTGTTCATCACTATGGCAACGCCTGTCCCAGCCCAGCCTAATAGGGTGCTTGTCTAGACAGCATTAAACATATCTGTGCTTATGTGTGTCTGGTTTTAGCAGCCAGGTGTGCAGAAGGCGGGGTGAAAGGAAGGGAGGCAAGAGAAAAGAAGTGAGTAAAAGAGTAAAAGCACCTCAGAAGTCACCACGCTTTACATGAGAATTTTTAGTTCTGGAGGCCTTTCCTGGGACGTAGTGTTACAATGTGCTCCTCACTCAGAACACATACGTTTATAGATGTGCATGAAAGAACTTCAAACTGATGTCAGGTTGAACTGAGTAAGGGGCCAGCACTGCCTGGAGGCTACTCCAGAGCAAAGGTGTCTCTCAGGGGCAGAAAGTCATTTCATTCACTGTTCCTATGGAGAAGAGTTATGTGTCTGAGACTGATGCAGGTCAGCAGGTCTTAGCAAGGACCTGAGGACCGCCTTAGTTGTGATTCAGGTCTGCTGTTTGGATCCTGAGGGGAAGAGAATAAAGCACCCCAGCACTGTTGACCTCCTTGTCATGGGACACCCCTTGGAAAGGGAGAGTTACCACAGAGATAGTGGAGCAACTGAGCTTCTGTAGACAAAGAGAGCCACAAGACTTCATTCGTGTAATAAAAGGAATGCATATTGTCAGCATTTTTCATTCACACTGTTAATCCATATTTCACAGTGGAAGAGCATGTAAGCACGGATCCTTCTCCCTTTCCTGTGCATGATACAAGCAGAAATTCCCTAAGCCATTTTAAAATAACATTTAGATGTTCTTCTGGAAGACAGGCACCAACCGCCTGACTGGCACTAAGTGGCAAAGGAATACAGAGCTGTTCAGCATCAATTCAAGGACAAGGTCTGACGGCAAACAGGCTCCTAGCAGGTGTTGGGAAAAGCCAGAGGTGAGTTTTACAGGTGCTAGTGGTGCCAGCATCCTGCTTCTGTGTTGTGGGGCTGGTTTGTTGCCAGAACTGCTCAGAAGGTGAGCGTCTCTCACTGAAGAGAAGGCAGCTAAGATTGCTGGTAGAGATATCTATTCAGCATAGTCTCAGTACCATGTTGTCTAAACAGAGAGTTACTGAATCCATGAGAAAATATTCTCCCTGTGGAAACAGTACGGGTAGCTCCCATCGCTGAGTCCTTATTTTGTCTGTATAGAACAAGGGGTTTCAGTTTGCACTTTCTGAAACACATTGAGTAGGCTGAGAGCTGAAAGGGACAGTTTTTAACAAAAACAGTATTAGGTGAACATATGTCCACTGCCCATTTGACAGCAATCCCAAACCCATGCTCACAGGTTGTATGGTGTTCATATACTGCATCCCAGTATCCCACCCCAACATCAGCAGAGCTACATTATACTTTTCCATGTTCTTGGCTCAGCCAAGATGATGTTCTTGGCTCAGCCAATGTGATTCACATTGGAGCATCTGATCATTCCAAAAGGAATATTCTTGTAGCACATTCATTCCTCCCGTAAATATGAAGAAATGGTAAGCAAAACACCTGCATATTTTGTTTTATAGTTGAAAAGTGTAACTACAGTGTCGACTGTAGTCTGGCAAGCAATGTCCCAGTTTTCAAGAAGGACAAGAAGGAAGACCCTGGAAAATACAGGCCTGTCCATCTCACTTCTGTGCCTTGAAAAATTATGGAGGATGTTATTCAGGGATGTGTTAAAAAGCACCTGAAGGACAATGCAGTCAGTGGTCACAGCCAGCACAGTTTCATGACAGGAAAGTCCTGCTTATCCGACACTATTTCTTTTTATAACAAGCTAATCAAGAAAAGCCAGTTGATGACATCTTTCTGGATTTCAGTAAAGCTTTTGACTCCATCTCTCCCAGAATCCTTCTGGACAAAATGTCTGGCACATAGCTGAGTATTTACTTTATATCAGCCTTGTCTGCCCAGAATATTTCCATTATTTTGATGCCCCTTCAGGACTATTCCAGCCTAGGTGTCAGTAAGGGTTGGACTTCAACCATCTGTTTATGGTACTGTACTAATAATTGTAATTGTTTGGTCTTAGGGACATCTCTTATATACTTATTGTTCTTCCAAAGTCTTAGAAGTGTCCACATGATATAAGTCACTCTTACGCAGCCAAATTAATTACTTGTAGCTGTTTGAAAATGCTTGCATTTTCTAAAACCCAGTGTTATTTTGGTTAGCAATTAAGCCCAAGACAAACTTAATGAGAGCAGCAGCCTATATGAGGGTACTGTTGCTAGGCTCCTGCTTAAACTCCTTGAGTTTCCTTTGTTTAAATGCTCTTGGGAGAACAGAATATCTTCCTGAGACATCAAGTGCCTAAGCTGAAGCATTACTTGTAAGAGCTTAATATTTTTCATCAGAAGGCCAGACTGCTGATGAATCCCAATAATTGGTATACTGTAGAAGAGATTGTATATGAGTGAGGAGTTTATATCAGTGTTAGTATTGCCCCTAGGAAAATTACCGTCTGTGTTAAATAAAGGATGAAACTCACTGCTTGAATATGGTTTCTGTGTTTAATGCTTATCATCAGTTCTGCTTCTGAGGCACACAACTATTCAAGATACTCTTTGGCAAGAAGCACAGAAGAAGAGGCACAATTCGAATACTGGAAAAATTATGTCTGTTATACAGAGAGATGCTCCAGAAGGTTTGTTGTTTTTCTAAGAAGAAATGATGTCCAGATGTCCAAAGTCTACTGTCAGCTACTTGTCTCATGAGGCTGCCAGACATGCAGGAGTGGCTGATGCTTCCTGTGCTCCAATCCTGATGTCTCTCTGCCCTGGAGCTGCTGGATCCAAACTGGGTTGAAGCATTTGCTTCAGAATACTAGGAGCACATAGTTCTCAACTGCACTGATAAAGGAGTGCTAGAAAGTATTTGTGTTTAACATAAATTAATAAATGTATTTTTGTTTCCTGTGACATGAAATGTGAATTGTAAGAACTGCTGTTCTCCATGAGAAATAACAGACACCACTATTATACATTTGATTACACTTTAAGGTTGCAGCAATTGCAATCACTGCACTCTTTAATGAGGACATTACATTTGCTGAAAAGATGCAAAATGACACATAGTTTGCATATTTTTAAAAGGAAACACAGGCTCATATTAAAAAGTTCTTGTTATAAATCAGGGAAATCAAACATATTGCAAAGGTCTACAGCGAAGCAGTAGAATTTTCATTTTTCTTCAGTTCCCTGTCATAATTCCCCAGAAAAGTCAATGTCCTCAAAGCTTGACAAAATTTTAAAAATCTCCACCAAAATGAACAACAGCTCTGCTTTAACACTTCTGTTTATAAAAAGGTAATGGCTTCTAGTTCTGCAGAATCATATTTAGTTCACACTCCTTGCCTTAGTGGACAAAGTTTTGTAATATTTGCAAAGAATTTTCAAGCTAGCATCTTGTTTGGCTGTGCAGCTTTTCTGGCATGCTGTTGTACATTTGCTGTTATTATTCTTGATGCACCTACTGCTCCTTTCATCTTCCCAGACCCTATCTAGAAAGAATCACTAAAACAGCTGCAAGGCTGTAAGAGCCTGAATGAGAGATGCGGGACTCCAGGCGGCTCTTCAAAATACAGTTTATTCAGTCCGAGATGGTACAGCAGTCCAGGGTCGTGGGTGACAGAGCCTGTGCCTACAGCTGTCAGCTCCAGCTGCAGGCAGGCCTGGAGACCCTTTGGTTTTGGTTACAATACATTATATACTTTTCTTTGCTGAGCATCTTAACACAGTAGAACCAATCTATACCTTAACTTTTATCTGTAGCCTATCACAACTACTATAATTACCATATTCATGTTAGTATTCTCCAATCACTAAAAGTTAGTACATTACAGTTTGAGCTAGAAGTTGTTTTTCAGTTTCCTTGCAGTGGAAAATTCTGAGACCTTTTTTCTACTTACAACATTTGCTGACTTGTTTGCTTGTGCTATCTTTCTGCTTGGTNTAAGTGACTTAAAGGAAGGAAGTGTTGGATGCCTTGAAAATTTCTCTGGTGTACCGCTTTATCAAGTAAATATTGATAAAGTTGTCTCGATAAAAGTCACATGTGCTTTTTTATTAGCATATTAGGAGTTTACTTCAGTGGGTTGAGGATTTTGCCCACCTGTATATTTTTACTGACAATCTTGAGCATAAACACAAAGCATTTAAAGTAGTTTTTGGAGACCGATTTCTTATTTTAGTCAACTTTTTACAGTTTCTCATCTATGCCTCTGTTGTGCTTAGCTTGACAAAACAATTCTCAGTTGTAAACTCAGTCATGAAAACTGTAGAAACACAACATGTCCTACTTCTGCTGGCTGAAGTAGCACAACCATGCTTGCTATGGATGCCACTGGATTGCAGCTAAGAAGTAACAGAAATAGTATCTATTCCTGCCCTAAGGTGGAGACCTGCAAAACTTCCACAGAGCAAATCTTGGGGTCAGATTCTGGCTCCAGCCTGACAAATCCTGGGGAAGAGGAAATGCTGTGCAAGTGCAGTTGAAAGCAGAAACCAGTTTTGCTGATTATTTATCTGCAGCTGTCCCTGTAGCATGTTTGGATTTTTTTTTTATGGTAAACTTTATCTTACACATACAAACGCAGCGCCTGTAGCTCTCTGTACCCAGTCTGAGGGCTGCCAAGGGCTATGACAAACACAGCTCCAGGCTGTGCTGCAATGCCACAGATGTCACATGCTGAAACTGGAATGTATGGCATTCTCACCTGAGAGCCAAATTCTGACTCAGCCCTATTTGTATTAAATAAAGTACATGAATTACCCACATAAGAAAATCACTACCTAAAGGCCAGGAGCCACAAAAGCCATCTGCAGCCTTCAGCCCCCAGGGACACCAAGGTCTGTGGGAAAGCCAAAATAGGCCTTCCCATCCTGTTATCTCCTCATGCTTCCACTGCAATATTCACTGGAGAAGAATGAGCTGCAGTTTAAATATTCCTCCATTGAACCCATAGGCTGAGAAACCTTTCTGGTGTGTGGCTTGCCAGGGTAAACTGAGCACTCAGGGTAGAATCTGGCTTTTATACTTCTATTTTCGTTTCAGCAGCAACATTAATAAAGCGTTTATTATAAACAAATTATAATAAAGCAGTTTGTCCTCATTCCAATTCAGTGGCAGCCTTGTTATGCAATGTACTTTGATATACAGTAATCTCTATCTGCTATCAGATTGGGAGACAAAATCACACTGAAACACAGAATCTGATAATTTGTCTCACTCTGACTTAGGAGCATGAAGTTTGCATCTAAAATGGGGAATTTGGTCATTACATAATGGACTTTTTACAGAATTTTAAAAAATTATTTGTAATCTGTTGTGACAGGTCTTTTTGTGTTTGTATGGATTTGTCTCTGGAGCATTAGCAGCAGTTTGGCCTTTCAGCACAGTATTTATGGAAGGAAGGGGGAATTGGCAAAGGGAAGAAACACTCAACCATGAGTAAAACATTAAAACAGAGTAAAATATTGAGTGATGGCTGGCGGATCTGAGTGGCTTTCAGAAATGGAATCATAAGCATTCCCAATTTCTTCTAGGTCACTACATTTACTGTCGTGGGTTGTTATGGAGTAAGATTTTATTTCCAGTCTTCACAGAGAAATTCACAGAGAAATGAAGATTGGGTTCCTGGTTCACTGGGCTAGTTTTTCATGGGGGAAAATTAAGTATCCTTAAAACCAAAAATGATAAAAACATGCTCCCAGGTAGTAAGATCTAATCAGTAGTGTTATTATAGACGATCAAGTAATTAACCACAAACTGGCTTTACTTTTTAAAGTGAAATATTTTACTCTTCAGACTTTATCTCTAGGAAGGGATTTGAATGTCTGTCAGATCTGAATCTCCTTAACAATTGACCACAGAATAACATGTATTAAAATTCAGACAGATTTATCATTTCAAGAAGATCTAAAATAACTCTAATAGGAAGACATTAAAATAACAGAGACCTTCTTTCCCTACTGTATTAGCAGAATCAGGCAGAGATGAAACCAACAGGATCATAGTGTTCCCAAAAGGATTAATACCAATAGAATGAAACCACCTTTAGATTTGCATGAAAAAAAAAATGGTGCAATGAATGCTTTTTCCTACTATGATGCAAAGAGAGTTCTAAGAATTAAAATATACTTTTCCTTGTTAGATTGCTCTGAAGGCACAAAGAATGTCATTTGTACATTAAGTTTTTTCATCTATTCCTGCTATAGAGTCACAGAACAGTTTGTGTTGAAAGAGACCTCTAAAGATCATCTAATCTAAAGCCCCTTTCATGGTCAAGGACTCCTTCCTCCAGACCAGGCTGTTTAACAGCCCGTTCAGGCTTCCCTTATACCTCCAGGGATGGGGCATCCACAGCTTCTCCAGGCAACCTGGGCCTGGGCCCTGCCAGGGCCTCATCAACCTCGCAGTAAAAATTTCTTACTTATATCTAAATTAAGGCTACCCTCTTTTAGATTAAAACCATCACCTCTTGTCCTATCACTAGGGACCCTGGTAAAATATTTTTCTGTCTTTCTTATATGTCCCTCACAGTTTACAAAGGACACATTAATGTCTTTCAAGGATGTTCCCTTATCCAGCTGGAACAACCCACTATCTCAGCCTGTCTTTCTAGCAGAGTGGATTCAGACCTCTGATCATCCCTGTGTCCCTCCTCTGGGGCTGCTCGAACAGGTCTGTCTTTCTTGTTCCAGGAACCACGGAGCTGAATGCTGAGCTCGGGGTGTGGGGGCAGAAGGGGAGAAATGTACCTCAGACAGCTGCTGTTCTGTAGTACACCATCAGTACCCTGCACCCCTAATGATGTCATTTCACCAGCACTCAGGTCTGACTGCATGTTGTTTAATATTAGTGAAAGGCACTGGTGTGAAACTGAGATTAAACACACAGGGAATCTTGACTATGTGAGTGTAGGGAGAGACAGAGAACAGATGGCCTGGGAAAGGAGGGCCTCTGTGCAAGGCTAGTCGAGCAGCATTCTTCTCTTCCAGTCTGTTCTCCCTCTGCTACAAAAACTTCTGCGTATTTGATTTCCAGAAAGGGCACATGCTATATTTCACTGACCTTTTTGTTAGGGGGGCACAGTGGATGAAATGAATACAGCACAGCAGTGTATGCTGACAAGTTTTTACACCTTATTTTCTTGTGCAAAAGAAACAACTGGATTCATAACTCCAATCATACAAAAGGACAGAAAGGGCTAGACTACCATAAGCAAGCAGCCCTGTTGGGAGATGTGATGGACACGTCCCTCTCTGCCCTGGAAGCTGCAGCATCTTTCACCTCTGCAGCAAGAAATGCTCCAGATAGATCTGCATACCCTGAGAGAACCATGAGGAGATGAGGTCCTGCGTGTCTTTTTCTAAAGAGCAGTTGCAGGGATTCTTGCAGCCAAAATTGCTAATGGAATAGGTTTTTTCACCTGAAACCTTAGCTGAATGTTAATTCTCTCACTGGAATTCTGCCTTCTAAGTCTTGCCGGCTAGGGATCAGATTGTCTGTGGCATCCAGCTTGTACTGTCTTTTGGCAGAGTGGGGTGGCTGACAGGAGGTTTATAACATCACTCTCAATCTTTCTAGTTGGGGGCCCAGTGTGGGTTACACCACAGGGGATGCATGCCTGCTGCTGCACTGGGAAAAAAAAAACTGAATTTATCTGCTTCCCTCCCTGCACTCTTGGTTCATTAAGGAAAAATCATACTTAGGGTATGACTTCTGAATATGCTGACTCTTTCCAGCTCAGAAATGTACCCAAGTAATGCATTTCCCACCTTTACTGAAATATAAAGGTGCCTAAGAAATCACCCAAAGATGACTTCCACCCAGTCAGAAGACTTCTAGATATCTTCAGGATAACTTCCAACCACCTGCAAATTTCAGGCAGTGGTTCTAACTGAAAAAAAAAAAAGTGTTCTGGTGATAGATTGCAATGAAATGTCCTTAAAAAAGAGCAGTATGACAGAGAGGAAAATGCTTTTGATCTTGTTAGGCCTAGGTTAGAGCCTTGAGTTGGACCTGAATGCGAGGCTGGTAGATAGTCTGATATCTGATTGTAAGAACTACATTACACCAGTCTGTTCAAAACTTCTCTGTAGTGGAGAGATTATTTCTTGGAAAGAGTGTCAAATGAACACGCATTTAGCATAGAAATTAACTTACCTCTCAGTAGATTTTTTCTATTTTATTCTATTTGCAATAATTGTGCTGGGAATCCATCTCATTGTGCTTTACCAGCTCTCATTGGAAATAAGACTTGTCCTCAGTCATCAGAGTTGTTCTCTGCTGCTGGGCCTCTTGTTCTTCACCTTCATTTCTTCATTATAACAAGCAGGAGGCAACAAGAGGGCATATAACTTTCAAAGACTTTGTCCATGAGCAGTATTTGACTTTTGTCTATGACAAATTCCTAATTCTGTAGCTTAATGTGCGTGGCCTCATACAGTTACCACATGAGTAGGTAGACTAAGGAGTGCAACACCAATTATTTGCTTGAACTGTTCTAGTGAGGTTGGTGGGGGGGAGGGGTTTTGGGTTTTTTTGGTTGGTTGGTTGGTTGGTTGATTGGGGATTTTGGTTTTTTGTTGTCGTTGTTGCTATTCTGATTGTTTTTTGTTTGTGTTTGTTTGGTTTGGTTTGGTTTGGTTTTTGTTTCATTTGGTTTTGGGGGATTTTTTGTCGCAGTCCATAAAAAGAATCTGAGAAGAAAGGGAGCAGTGGATTGTAAAATATATTGCCAGTACATGCTCTTATCTGCAATATTGACATGGTACTGCCTGATCCAGTATTCAGTGGAAGATAATTTCTCAGCAAATAGTTACAGATTGCAGTAGAGTTGCTGCCAGAGCAGAATGTCAGCTTAAGCAACTGAGCCTTGAATCCAGCATGGCTGTCATGAATCCTTGCTGGAGGATACCCCATTAGGCTTTAAATTTTCATGCACTGCAGAACTGTCAGCTCTTTCTTACTCAGCTTAATCATTCACTACTTTGTATGTCACACTTTTGTAATCATGAATCTCAATAGAGAATTTATGAGCAACTCCACACATCCGTAAGAACATCCCTTACATTCTCCTCTTGAAGCTAATTTTGTAACCCTTTGTAAAAGAAGCTTACAATGAGATCATCTGTAAGGGAGTTCTGGATCATTTCATTATTCCTGGAAATATAATCAAGGGAAGAGACCATTTGGAGTATATTTTTGCCAATCTTCCATCATAGAGTGACACACAGTCACTGACATCTACATTCTTGCATAAATTCTGCTATTTCTTTCCTTCTTTCCCTCAATTAAATGACACCCCAGGAAAAATCAGTGTCTGAACTTCTGTGGAACAGTTATTTTTAATGTTGATTTGAGGTACCATAACAACTGGAGGCTTCTTACCCTTGGATAATAATGGAAGTGTGGCTTTCAGGAGCACAAGACTAGTGAGAAATAGTTAAGGCATGAATACTTGCCTCTTGTTTTCCTGAATAAAAAAACAGTCTTCACTCTCTCAGACAAGGTCAGAAAGCTAGGCTTATCAGAAGTCATGCATTCTGAACAAAGCTTTTTATCAATAGCTTGACCTGATAAAGATATTTGTAGATGGGACTTTGTGCTTTGGTTAGTTGGCAAACATAGGTCAGAACAGACCAGTTCAGCCAGTGGTTCAGGTAGAGCCTTGGTAATCAAAATGGACATGGTGTTCAAGAAAATGGAGTGACAGGACCATGATGGTCTCCACTTGGTGTAAATTTAACAGAACTAGGGGGCAGAGCTAGCCTAAATATCCTGAAGATAAATGCAGTGATTGTGAAATATGCTGTCTACCACCTATCCTCTAAGGAGAGGCAGTGTACCTCTAAATCCCCAGGCAGAAACTATTCCCCGGGCACTAATAAACTTCAGCTCTGATTTAGCCAAATCATTCCCAGGTGGTCAGTTTTCTCTGTATTACTACTGATATTGTCAACAAGACTGTCCATTACTGCTAAATCTTTGCTTAGCATCAACTGGACTTGTGAGGTCCAAGGGGAATTAGATCTTTACTAGGGGAATCCTAGGTGTGACAGGATACAGCCTTAGGGAACAATTTTGATTCAGCTTTAGAGGGAGGATAATTGCATTCAGGGAATGCAGATGCTGCTAGAAAGTCTTGTCTTGAGTCTTGCCCAACGACACAGATATCCAAGAACAGAACAACTGCAAATAATGAATCACATTTCCAGTGACAACCATATGGGGGTTTTTTCCCCTCTCAGATTTGTTTTGTTGTGGTTTAACCCCAGCCAGCAACCAAACCCAATGGAGATTTCTCCCACATGAGCAAGACTGGGAAGAGAATCAGAAAGGCAAAAGCTATGAAACGTGTGGGTTGAGATATAGACCGTTTAATAGGGAAAGCAAAAGCCACACATAGAAGCAAAGCAAAACAAAGAACAAATTCACTGCTTCCTGTTGTTGGGCAGGTGTTTCAACCATCCCCAGGAAAGCAGGGCCCCNCCAATGGAGATTTCTCCCACATGAGCAAGACTGGGAAGAGAATCAGAAAGGCAAAAGCTATGAAACGTGTGGGTTGAGATATAGACCGTTTAATAGGGAAAGCAAAAGCCACACATAGAAGCAAAGCAAAACAAAGAACAAATTCACTGCTTCCTGTTGTTGGGCAGGTGTTTCAACCATCCCCAGGAAAGC
>VZTR01020574.1:26362-60484 GCA_013400775.1 Chaetops frenatus
CAAGTTTCTCATTAGACCACAGCTACTTCAACATCTCCTTGCTTCAGCACGGGTACCTTTGCTTGGGTGCAGTTAGAACACTGCATCCCCCTAGTTGCATTCATGAGTTACAAGGAATAGTCTAATATATCATCATATATCACCATGGCCTTACAAAAGAATTTCAGCTTAAAGTATCTCCTCTTTCTCCTCCCTCTGGGCTTTTGACTCTTTCTTCACTGACCTCGGGGTCTCTATGTTGATTTCTTTACATGTCTACACCCTTTCTCTTCCTCTTACTCGAGAGAGGATTGATGTCTGTAAGTTTCATCTGTGCACTGAGAGAGTTAGTATCTCTCACGGGCTCTGTTGTTGGTCCCATGATCTCTGCTGAGCAGCAGCCGAAGCCGCTGCAAACTTTTACCTGGGGTAGGATCTCAGCAGCCAGGCCAGGATTCAGCTGTGACAGAATCTCAGCCATGCCCAGACTGGTCCTGTGGGCCTTGCCCAGCTCAGCCTGGCCCAGCCCCGTGGAGCTGGCAAGGCCTGACTCAGAGGGCCTGGCCCAGCTGGCCCCACCAGGCTGCATGAGCCCCCTGTTACCTGTTCAGAAACCAAAAGCAAGAGAGAGATTCTGAGGCTTCTCCTTTCTCAAATGTGAATCACAGAGGCGTGCTCAGCTTCTTTAATGGCTAAACAGAGTGTCCATCTTAGAACTAGCCAAATAATTGGTTCTCTTATACCTGAAGGAAGCTGTCAAGTTCCTTCTTACAGGGAAAAAAATCACTTTTCAACCCACGACAAAATCTTACTCCTGTTTCAAGGTGTTCACATATTGTCTTTTCAGGTTGAAAAATGCACCTCTTTATAGCTAGCTTTGTCTTGATAAATTATTAGAAATCTAAATACCTTTACTTCCTTTCGTTTGCTGTCTTCATCTGCTTCATGTTCCACCACTCCTTGAGTCAGGTTAGTGTAGTTTGCTAGTTTATTCAGAAGAGATGAGACCATGGGGTTACTATCCATTTCTTCCTGTGGAGTTTTGAAGAATACTGCATTTATTAAATAGATTTTTTTTAGAAGTCATCATTTTATGATACTACTTCAAACACATGATTAATAGGTCAGCCCTGATTCAGCCAAATAAAAAAATTAGCATGACAAAACACCAGTCCGCTTTCAACCAACAGGAAAGTTCTATTCTTTCTAAAAGTTTAACACTACATCGGCTGTGTTGCACCATTTCTTTCATATTTTTAAACTATCTTACAATATGCAACTCAAATATAAGGAAAATCTAGTGAAAGAACACTGTTAATTTCTTCAAAATCTATTTTTACCATAATTACTTTAGTGGATTGTACTGGTAGGGTTGAGTCATTATGGTGTTTTTCCAGCATCCTGCTTGTGTTTAGAGAGTGACTTCAAATGATTTCTCAAGCACCAAGATACTTAAGGATCTCTCTGAAGTCTACCACCACAGGCTTACGTTTTATCTTACAGGAGGCATACTACTCCCAAAGTGTTAACTTGTTGAACATACCCACACATATGCAGATCACAAAAAATTGCTCATATGTAATAGCACTTGACACAGAAGTCACCCCATCTTTCTTTAGCCAATTATCTGCTACGAAACTAAAACATGCTAAAACAAATAATAAAATCCAGAAGAATATACAACACAAGAATTCCAAGAAAAACGGATCCAAGAGAATTCAATTAAATAAAAAAAAAAAAATGAAGACTAGAAAGAAGGCAATAGATCAGGGTGACAAATACAGACAAGAAGTAAAGTATCTCTGCCTGGGAGATTAGATAATGATAATGGTCATAATAGTCAAACTTCTTTTTAACAGTTTATACAACTTTAACATCTGAAAACGCGAGAAAAACAAGATTGTAGGAAATTACTCTGAAACATATGTAGTATCAAAAAAGATTCACCACAACAACAACAACACCAGTGGTGATGAAGTGTCTAGAAGGCTTTCAAAACGATACTATTAACAGCACTGTCTATAATTTGAGATACGCAAAAGTAATGGTTTTATATCAGCTGAGGATTTCATGTAAGCCACGATTCAAAATAACAGATTTGGGACAAAAAAGCAGCTATGGCCAAATTATCATCACTGAGGAATACAGCAACTAATTTGAACCACGTAAAGTTTTGGAAATGGCTTTATGGAATAGAGCTTGAAGGAGAGAAATTCAATGACAGAACTTTAATACCATCGTTACTGTCAAAAAATAGTAAGATATTGCATACCTGACAGAAAGACAATTAATGATCAACATTACTTTGATCCTTGGCACAATTTTCTCTAAGACAGTGAAAAACAGTAAATATACATTTGGGTCATGCACAGAATGAACTGAAAGGCTATGTCCTCTGGGCAAAGATATTTGAAAGGAAGAAGAGAGATGCAAAAGACAACAACAAGAAAACATTAAGAAGAATGCAACAGCAAGGTGGCTAAACAATGTTGGAAGGACCTTGTTTGTTAAGAGCAAGCATCAGAACAAGACCAGTTAATGCTGCTAGAACAGAACAACTAAGGTTTTTACTAGAAATACTACTTAATTGCAAAAGTGGCCCTTCAATGTACTAAATCAATATACTTTTTTTACTAATTGATTGTAATAATTCAGTTGATTAAAGAGGTATGAAACATCCATTATAAAGTAGACGTTTACATTAGAAATTGCTATGGTATGTTCTACACTGTAATGGGACAATACAACTAAGTCATGGCTTATAAGTTTGTTTTATAGCTTTGCTGCTTTATGCAAAGTCTGTAATTCCCTTGTTCAACAAATTATTTTGCTAACCCTTTTAAAACTGAATACTGCTTTCTTAAAACAAATAGATTTAACTTCCAGCTTCTCTTACAATGTCTAGATCCTAGCCCAAAAGTTTAAATGCAAGAAGACTTATTTCATATCTTCGCATTAATGCACACATTTACTTTTCTTGCCTACATATCATTCAAATCCACTGAAATGGAATGTTAGCAAACTATGAAAAAGTTATTAAAACTCATTTTTCCCTCCACTAAATTTCAAGACTGAAAGAAAACAGGTGTTTCCTCATCTCCATTAAAGGTAAAATATGTTTTTGGAGTATTTAACTTACCTCAAAGAGAGCCATATTCTTTCCTTCATACATTTTTCCTCTGCCCAATTCTGCACTGTTAATAAATGGACTACTTTCCCTGGAAATCCCATCCCCTGGTGGAAAAGTGACACAATTAAAAACAAGAGAAAGAACAAAATCAAGGATACATTATACCATAAAAGGAGTAGGCAGAAGACTGGTTTAAGCACTGGGTCTAAATAGCACCATAGGTGGCTGCAAACCCAGTCTTCATCTCAGACATGTGGATGTTAAACACTTAGGGAAATTAAGTCTATTTTAACAGTCTAATCTTTGTATAGTGTTCCATCTCTTAATTATTATTCTTTAACACATATACTGATTTATACCCTATTTTATCTAAAAGCACTTGATAATCGCACTTCACATAAAGGTTTTGGGTATATAATAAAATAACCCCCCAGCCTACCCTTTCATTACTTTACTGACTCCCTCAAAAAATCTCCAGTAGTTGAGGCAGGAATTTATGAAAAACAATGCAAAAGAGATTATTTTGTAAAGGTTGTGAGGACCCTTCCATGACATGATATACTTAATCTATTACTTACTGAAATATAAATTTCATTAACCTGTAGCTCTACTGACCTGCTGTCAGAGACTGAAACAGTTCATGCCTCAAACATTGATATAAAGTTTTACTCATTTTTAACAAAAACTGTATATAGAAGCTACAACCAAAGAAGCCTCCCTGAAGATGCCTGACTGGGAGTTCGAACTGAAAGTCAAACTGCTGATTAAATAAAGGGAAACCCATTGTTCAGTCATCTCAGGCAGAGGGAAAGGTGTGCATCCACCAAAAGGCCAAAGCCACCAGCTGCGCTGAGGATCATCCTCTGCTGAGTTTGGGGTGGGGGACAGCACAGCTCACAGAAGCCAGGTTTACAGACTCCTCCCCAGCCAAGGTAGGAGGAGGAGGTTTTGGGTGTGTGGCATAACCTCTGGTCAGAGGCAATGAACCCCCATCCTCCCATTACACAAACCGGCCCAGCTGTGGAACCCCCCGACCCCACAGGCCACATCCTCGGGACTTTCACCTGAGAGGCAGCTGAGGGGGAGTCACAATCCATCCAAGAACCCTCAAAGTGCTAAGCCTTGCACTACAAGACTGAAGGTAATGCAACAGATCCAGAGTCTGCTGTAAGGGACTGCCCCCGCCCCCCACCGGGGTACATCCCTGTTCATTGCCACCTGGCTTGAGGGTGTATTAACCTCAAGGCATTCCATGCTTGGGTGGGGAGACCTTCACCACCCAGAAGACCAGCTGGAGAGGATCAACGGAGCATTGCTGGGATCCACGGAGTGGTGATATTTTCTTTATTCTGTCCCTATTTTTCTCTCTCTCTCTCCCATTTACTATCCAATACTATCAAATAAACCCCATACTACTGTCACTGGCATATGGTCTTGTTTGCACCTTAATTCAGGCAGGGACATTTCTAAGAACCTTAATAACAATCAGATCATGACACCTGCTCTGGCACATCTCTCAAAAAATACAACATTACCTTCACTGCTTTTCAGCCAACAACCTACAAAAACTATTACATGCTGATACAGTCACAACATTGGCATTTCAAAATAATCCCAAGTCCTTGCCTGTACCACTTCGCCTGTCTGCCCTTTTGCCATTATACTCACAGATTACAGCAATAGCACCTACACAGTCTCTTACTGCAGAACCAAAGAACAGTTAGAGAACAACGAAGAAGTTGTACTTTTTTTCCCCTGTCTCATCCCTCTGCTCCCCACAGGACACTTCTCCCCACATGAAATCCCAGAAGAAAGCTCTGGCAAATGTGTACGCTAGTCTCAGCACAACATATTATCTTGGTTGTAAACCAGACAGAAACAGATCCCAGTCTCGCAAACATAAGAGGGACTGTGGATTTCCCACCACTAATTTCCTACCACTCTCCACAGTATCATTATACTTGTTGGTATTATGACATAGAAACCACATTGTAAGAGACACAGAAGATAATAATTGTCCATTAGGGCTCTAAAATTAGTTCCTCAGTCCAGAGACAAAATGGTGATGAATTCACACATGCAATACATCTCCTTCTATCCATATTCTCCAACTTCCATTTTTCTGGTTCTCTACAGTTCTATATTTGGTCTCCCACTGCTGCAAGTCCTACAGCCTGATTAGGTACCCCTCCTCCAACAAAGGTTAACGCAAGGCCAGCAGAAGGAGCACTGTGAACACAAAAGAATCTCCCTCATTAACTAACACCTTGAGATGTTTCACAGTATATGGAACATGTTGGTTTGCCACAAGATTATCTGAGAAACTGGCATTTATCCTTTAATGGGCTCCACTGTACTTAGAGAAAGGTTCGATTAGCTTTTTCACAGACAACAAAAAGCAAGTCTGTCCTGAAGCAAATACATCCTGACTCCTCTTATCATTTTGCTAAAGCATATGAGCACTAGGACAGTCTTGCTTAAGACACGGCATTTTCTTTCCAAGATTTCTGGAACACTGTTTTTCTTTTAGCTCCATTCCTGAAACCACCCCATTGTTTTTGTTGAAGTTTTTATAAACCATTCATTAAAAGGTACATTCCCAAGTTAAAATAAAAATAAGGTTGCTTGATATCAATCTTGCTGAGACCACAGTTCTATCGGCGCTCTCAGTAATGGACAGCTGGTACTTGTAATTATTAAATAAATATTAGTACTCCTTTCAGGGTACTTCCAATCCCTTCAGGAAAGATTACTCTTTGAAAAGTGAGCTCGGAAATTTCAATTATTAATTAAAAGTAATAAGTACTTCATTTCACTAGTAAGTCTCAAGCCACCTATGGTTTATCTTAACCCTATCCCCTTGAATTCTATGAGGAAGCTTTAAGATGGTCAAATCATAGAACAATTTAACTAGGAAAAGAGCCATTGAATCCAACCATTCACTTTAACACTGCCAAATTCACCATTAAACAATGTCCCTAAAGCACCACACCTACACATTTTAACCACCACTAGGGGATGGTGACTCAGCCACTTCCTTGGGCAGCCCATTTCAATGCTTGACAAGAAAATCACCTTTCCCTTAGGTTTCTTTGAAATTGTGTCTGTTCAAACTCTTTTCAAGTGTGAGCTGAGTTAAAAATAAAATAAAAATTATAACTTCCAATGTAGTTTCAGACATGTCTTTAAGTTGCATTTATTCTGAAATCCAGTTTCTGCAACCAAAGCGCTCTAAAATTCTATACTTCCTGTTGCTTGATTTCTGAAAGTAACTCAATTTATGAGCGTTTACAGGCAAAAATCTTAAATCCAGACTAGTAGTTCATTTTGGAGCACAAGAAAGACAAAATAAAATAACAAAAAAAAATTTCTTTGGGTTCGGTTATGGTATGTTTCATCTGTCTTCTGCACACAAAAAAAGTTTGCCTGTTGATTTCATACTCCATGTCACCCAACATAAATCATCAAAGCCTAAGCTTTAAAAATGATGTTTCTAACCCCATACCTACTTCAAAAATCATTATTACTATTTTTAATCTGATACAGAATGTTCATATAACCTAGCACAGTTCTGTCCTTACTGCTGGACCAGCAGACAAATTAAAGCCATAACTAATGTACCTTTCCTAAAAGCCTGTGAGGTATTTCCTGTTTTCATGGGACATGCAAAAAGCCCTACTCCTGATTTCTACAGATACTCAAGCACTGTGATGAGTGGTTATATCTGCACGGAAATTAGCTGCAACAATTACATTTTCTTTTGTAAACAAGACATACAGCTGCAAGAAGAGAAGGTAGGAGATCTGTCTCAAGGTAACATTCAGTGTGTTCATGCAGATCATCACAATGTGCACTCCCATACAGTTCCAGTCCCCCAAATGCTAATGCAGTGCAAACCACACAAATTAGGACAAACTACCCCAGAGCTGTGCTGGCCTTAAATTTGCTGACAATGTCATCAGATGATTTCTTATTAACACTTCCAGACATCTAACAAAACTTAGGTAAAAATTTTTGCCTGTCACTACTCAGTTTTGGTCAGAGGCAAAAGATGACACTTTGTCCAAATTCATATTCCTCAGACATTTCAGAGTAGTGATCCTCACAGACACTGACTGGTAGATTACTTTTAAGGTATGTTAACAGTTAAAAATTTCTAAGCTGATCCAAACTGGCCCAATTTATATAGTGTAAAACCGAACCCAGCAGTACAGCTTAAACATGCAGAAGCCAGCTTTGCCAAAGAGGTGACCCTCTTATTCAGGGGTTGGACTAGACGGTCCCCAGAAGTCCCTTCAAACCCTAAAAATCTTGCAATTCCCCTCTCGTGCTCATTACTCACCCATCTGCATTCCCATATCATACAGTTCCTCACGGGAATGGAACTATTTATTATAAATGCTTATGCTGTCACCAGAGACAATCAGCATACGAATGAGCAGTTACTCAAAGAGAAACAACTTCCTTAGCATTCATGACAATGGCTCTAAATTCCCACCTCTGCTTCCTTCCCCATCGCTGAATCACAAGTAGCAGAGTATGAAAAAAATAAATGTTATAGGTGTTTTGTTATAGAGAAAGTGGCAGAGAAAGGCTACAGGTAGACAAGGGAGCAATCATTTAAGTGATCCTAAATTTGCACTATGATGCCTGTACAAGAGATTAAGACAAAAATATTTGACTATCTAATCTGATTTCCCATCTTTCCACAGGCTGCAGAAATTTATTTGAGCATTAAGCTCTGTAACTTTGAATAAAGCATATTGAAATTTAAGCAGTGTATCTCTTGATGTTTTCAGAATAATAAGAAAAAAACCCTATTAATTAAGATTAAAGTTTTTTTAATACTGAAAAAATCTCAAGTTGTTCAGTATTTCTATTTAAATTTGCCTCTTTCAAACTTCTAGCTGTAACATCCTAGTAACAACTTCCAAATTTAACCACTCACAGTATTTTCCCTCGGTGAAGGTAACTATATTCAAATCATCGCAACCTTTCTCTTGAAATACTGAAAAAGTTAAGTTCCTAAAAGATTTTTCTAACTTTTAAATTATTTTTGTGGAAACATTCTGTACAGGTTTTAAGTTACACAAAATAAAAAAAAAAAATCACATTTAAAAAATCAAATACAGCCTTCTAACACCAGTCTCAGTCAATGCTATTTACAGACGTGTAATTGTCACCTCTCTACTCTGAGGACCAGGCTAGCCCTCTTTACCTACCACAGCTTTACCACAAGCTCATGCTATTCTATTCCAGCCTGACCCCTAAGTCTTTTCCAGATTCACTGCTTCCTCACTGTCCCACACTGTCTGCCATCATTATTCATATCCCAGTAATGCTCCTATTTACTTTTGTATTCAAACATGTTTTGTCCAAAAAAGCAAGCACCTTTTTCTCCTCACATACTGTAAGATTTTAACTCCTATCTGAAAAATAAAAGTAGATTGCTTTCATATGGCAAAAGTATACAGGTCTTGTTCAAAGGAGTGAGAATTACATAAAACTTTTGAACCACATGACCTCAAATAAGATAGCTCAGCTATGATAATATGTAACTGTTCTCCAAACAAGTACATGTGTAAAACTAGAAAAGCTTTGATTCCCACTAGAAATTGCTAATTTTACAAGCTGTTATCTAAAGCAGAAATGCAGCTGAAGAATAACCCACCACAGAAAAGTCCTAACTTCTCATACTTTGCAAATGGCAACTCTTAATCAGTGTCCACGTACCTCGAGGTAGGTTCTGGTTAGCCACATACAGGTGAAGCATAACAGTTTTAAATAAAAACAGTGGTAACATTTTCATTCAGATAGTATGTGGTCACAATGAGAATAAACCACTGCAAACTGAGAATATGAAAATGATATCCTGTTTGCACAAGAAACAGCAAATATTTAATGTTAGTGTAACATAAATTTTTAAGGCAAAAATACATAAAGTTTAAAAGTCAATAAAACTAATGTATATGAGCATCACATCCAAAAAAGCTGCCTGTAGCAATACCTGTAATTCTATCTTCTCTATCATGCATATTTACTTCCTGTGTGTTCAAGTTTTTGGTTCGCAGGCAACTAAAGACAAGTAATAGAATCTTAAAAATCAAATGTCTTAACTCTTCTAATCTAAATCTACATATTGAAGCACTCCTCAGAGCTCTAAAATAAAGTCAAATTCTTAAAAGCCACTATCTTGCTCTAGTTCAAATTAGGAAAAAGGCATCAATAAACTTGTTTAAACACATTTTGCCTCAATTTTTGTGCCACATGGGCTTAAGAATTCAGTGTAACCTAACTCAAAGTCTCATGTTATTGGGTTCTTTTCAGTAATTAAATGTCTAAATATATTTGCTATATCACAAATTTCTTGCAGTATTTTTATTAATGATTTATATGTTATCTCGATATGCAGAACAAAGTATATTTAAGCCCCTTGTAACTAAACCTCTTTACATAATGAATGATTCTAATATTACATCCATCACCTATGTTATCAATATTCTTAAATTTTAGATTTTCTTTACTTAAGTTACTATTATAATCAAGCACAGCTCACTTCTAATGAAAACACTGCAAAAGCTCTATACAAATTCTTTAAAATACGGCTGGAAGTATAGGAACGGGCTATTTCAGTAAGAAAGATAATAGAACCACGGTACTGTCTTTTAAAGAGATTCACTTGGATTTGGCCCGTTTTCTTCATAATCTTGTTCACTCATGATTAAGGAAAATTAAGTCAGTCTTCTCTGCTGATTCTTCAGGTATCAAGAACTGAAACAGGAAACTGACAGTTCCTTCCTCCCAGCTTAGTGTAAGACCTCAAATCTTGTTTCTAACTAGCATTGGATTAATCCTGAAACAAGTCATTAAGGCTTCAGGCAGCATGAAGCATGCACATGACAAACTACATGACAGCCACAGAACACTCTAGAGAATTAAGCTGAAGGATTTTCATCAGCAATAAACACCCTGCAGAGTGAAATGGGAAGGCTCAAATTACTGAAACATCCCTTCATCTAATAAGTATATTTAAAATTTTATTTCTATCAAATAAATTCACTTTAAGTTACCTCCACTAAACAGATCATTGGAGATTAGCAACAAGTAGTATTAACCTATTCCAAAGGCCTATCTACTATTAAAAAACCCTCTTTTATGCACAAAATACATATTAGCAGACCTTAAGCAAGTTAGTTTTTTAAACGATTTTATGTAGAAATAGTTGGCATTTATTCTAAGATGTAGCAGATAAACACTTTAAAACATAATCCTAGTAATTTTGTAAGCTCTTTTTAAAAACAAATATTTTTAAATTATAGAAGGTTCTTTTTAAGACTGGCAGCAAAATTTGTTCATTCTCTTTCAAATTAAATATGTCACTGTTTTCTAGTTTATGCATTAATGTATTACACATTCTATACCGGCCTTAAACTACTTCATATAAAGTGTTTCAATTCTGTTAAGTGGATGTTAGGAGCAGACTAGTTCCTGGGATCAAATCTTTGAATAACATCTAAAATCTATTTTTCTCTGATGGTAACTTCTATGTCACAAACATGGTCAACTGTGGAAAGGCTGTAAAGGTTGAAGGGTTGACTGAAAATATACTAGACTTCTCAGTGAGATTAACCTATCTTCCTTCCTACATTGCACATATACACACACACACACACACACATATACCTGTGTCAACTATTCTCTGGTTTTCCAATAAATAACATCTTCCAGAAATTCACAGCATCCATGCTTCATTAGTTATATGACTAATGATGATCAGGTTTGTCATTGCTATTCCTTGTATTTGAGGGTTTTCAATTTTAAAATATTTTGCAGGAGTTAGTTCTCGCAGTAGTTTCTAAATAAGAAACTGCTGTGGCAAGGTAAAAAATACTATGGGATGCTAAAAATATTAGCTATGCCTTGAAACACCTGATACACAGAGCTGCTAAGGAACAGAAAGCTGATCAACTTTATAAAGTTTAGACAGGTTTTAGTCAGTCACTACAAATATGTGTGAAGAAAACCAACAAAATACCCAACATAAATCAAACCCAGAATTTCTTATAAAACTTCACACCTTGCTGCCTACAGACTTGTATTTTCTTCTCTTCTTTAACCATCTACTATCTCCTGATGACCCTTTCTTTGTAGTGTATTATAAACACATTGAAAGACACAGGCACATATGCTTTCTGCTACTTTGTGAATATTTGATTCAGCAGGCTACACCCTTAACTATGTCCTTCACTTCAAGTATTAGTTTCCATTCTGCCTCCTTACTCTTCTTAAGTACTACTGTGATTAGTGCTATAATCCAGCCCCATAGCCATTCACAAATGTCTTCCCCTCCTTCATGTACATGAAAGTATCATATAATCAGAAAATACAAAGCTATGAATTTCATATTATTATGAAGGAGCGCAGATCATAGAGTAAGAACATCCCAGGTTACTCCTCTACCACACAGACGATTATCAGGTAAGAATGTGTGAAAGGGGATAAATGCACAAAATTGTGCACTAATTGATAAGTGCTTTGCCAATAAGAATCAAAACTACTTTACTGTTGATCTAATGACTAGACAGCATACAGCTGATTCCCTCAAAAAAATCAGCATTGAGTTTGATGGGGCAGGTTTGTCAGTTTTTGTGTGTTTGGTAGGTTTTTTCAAATAAGTACTAGTGCAGTCAAGGAAAAACTACTTGGTTTGTAAGAGAGACAATTCAATCAAAACTGTTAACATGCTAGACTTCTAAACAACTGGAATAAAATAACATGCTGAGCTATACAGGCTAAGGATAAGTCAATGGGAAGTTCTCATTCTCCTCTTTTTTCTTTTCACCTCTGCTCTCAGCTTTACCCGCCTCTCACCTGACACAGCCCAAGCCATTCTCACTTTTTGCAGCACTCACCTCAACTCAAAAACATGGGAAGCATGATTTTTACCTCTGCAGCAGTTTAGTTTACTCACAGTTTACCATGCTGAACCAGACCACTGAAGTGTCTGATGGTCAAGTGCAGGAAAAAGGAAGTAAACCCAATGATGCAGTGGAGGACAAGGCAAGAAATTATTTACTTCTTAGCCTGCTTCTCAAGACTGGAGCAGTGAGAAGGGCAAGGAGTCCTTCTCTGAGCAGCAGGCTTCTAGATGGGCTTACCTACAGCAGCTTTTAGCTGTACTAACATTTCAGAATTCTTTAGTTTTCAGAAGAATAACTCACAAACAAATACTTGATTACACAGCATTAACTTAACAATTCCATACACTACCCAAAGCAACAATAAGTAGTCCATCTTTCACTTCCCAAAACCCTCTGTCAGAGTGTAGCGTTTAATCTCTTCATGAAGTCAGAGCTCTTCACCTATAATTTATGTACAAATCAATGCCTTCCCTTTTCAATGTTTTCCTCTTACTTCCAATATTAGACATACAGGAAGAGTCATACATAAATTCATCCACTTGGCTGATATAGATCCATAACAGTATTTAAATATATCTCGCAACTGTAACTACTAGTCCCCAAAACACTACCTAATCACATCAAGAATTTTTTTTTTTTTAAATCTTGGCCTTTAGGGTTGTGATAAACCACTACAAAAGTAGCAGTTTCACTCTTCCTCTCACCTTCCCAGGATTTAAAAAAGTTCCAAGCCTTTCAGATGCTTCATATATACATACAGTCTAACAAATCCTGTCTAACTACGCCTGTATGTATATCCAGTATTTTGAGATGCCATCTGAGTAAACACCATGCCTCTCTGACTAGCTCTTCTACCAAAAGAAAATTTCTCCAGATTAATGCTGTACTACAGTCATCCACCTAGTACAAGAAACAAACTGTTGCCACAGTTTGTATTGTTTTGATTTTTCTATTGCATTTAGTTTGGAAATAGAAGAGGCAGTTATTAGAACACTTACTCTTCATTTGAATACACTAAGGGAAAGGCAGCTATATGTAGTATATATCTTTTATGTCTAAGTTAGGTTTAAGAGTAGAAAGCTTTGGGAAAAAAAAACCCCAACTTTGTCAGCTTGGTGATTTACTACATTAGCTTCCTAAAATAATGTAAATGTGTTAAGTTTGTCAAATATCTGGTTTTATCTCTTTATATAAACATCCCACATCACTTGATATTAACCTTATTTATCTGTCATCTGTACAAAAAAATAAGATGCGATTAAGAACTGCCTTTTACAAACCCAAATCTATTTACCTGTGATCGTCTAATAAAGTCCCCCACCCACGCCTTTACAGAAGTATCGATTGTAACAGTGTCCAAAATAACGTGCAAGGTGTGAACTAGCTCTCGTAGTGCTTGCAGTGATTCACACACCATACTTGGTACTGCTGCTGTAACACGCTTCAGAAAAAGGAAGTGTTAAGAGCCACAAGGAAAACTGCTTTCCCAGCAGTGCCTTGTCATCCAAGTGAAAAATCACTCACTTCCCCAGAAAATATAGAAATACTGGTAGAGAAATACTAGTGCCCCGGCAGAAGGGGCTGTCCTGAGCAGACCCTCACTCCCGATGCCCGAGCTCCACCTCCGGCTCGATTCTACTCCCCCAGGAGGCTTCAGGAACGAGGCCTAGCAAGAAGCAAGGCTCAGAACGCGACGGCATCTCCGGCATCTCGTAGCAAACACCTACTTAACCCTAGACGCGGTCTCTGATGCAAAAGCACATGGCTGGACAAACACCTGGAGCAAAGCAGGTGAAATTGTACTCTTCTCCAAAGTCTGAATCCTTCCTCCTAGCTCTTTCTCTACTGTAACAGTTTGAGCTGTAACAGCAGTTAGCTTTTAAGAGAGCCTAATGGTTGGACTTGATGATCTGATCCTAAAGGTCTGTTCCAACCTACACGTTTGATTCCACATCTTTTCCCCGCCTGTTAAAGCGCCCTGGGCGGCGCTGCTCCTGCCCGCTCTCCGCCGCAGGCGGGAGGCAGGCTGACCGCCCCACGCCGTTCCAGGCAGGCGCCGCTCCCGACCGCGGGCTGCTCCGCTCTCCCGGCCGGAGCCGCCCATGAGTACTTCCTCCTTTCGGCCAGCGGCGCCGGCGAATGGAAACAAAGAGAAAACAGCTCTCAGCCACCCCAGGCGCCAGACTTTCGCCGTCTCCCGAAGCGCGCTTCTCTACCTGGACAGGTAGCCCCGGCATCGCCCGCTGCAGACAGGCGATGCGGCTCCTCCACAGCATTCGGGGACTCTCTGGCGGCCGGCCGGCCCGCCACACGCGGCACACCCGCTCTCCTCCGCACAAAGAGCCGACGCTCTTTTCACGCGTTGACCCCCCGGCGCTTCCCCGCTCTCTCACCGGAGCCTCGGTCCCTCTCGTCGCCTTCATCTTCCTCCTCTCGCTGCTGCCCATCCCGCTGCCGCTCCTCGTCCTGCGCCTCCACCGGCACCACCGTGAAGCTCGTCGGCATGGTGCAGCCGGCCCCAGACCCGCTGGCGCCTCCTCCTCGGGCAGCGGGCAGGGTGAGCCGGGCGCTGCCGCCTCCCTCACGTGAGAGCCATTTCCTCACACAGCGGGGGGGGCGGTGGCCGGCACCGCGCCACCTCCCTCTCACCGCTTGATTGATGGCGCTGCGGCTGTAGCTCCGCAGGGAGGGGTACGGGCCCGGGCCCTGGGGCATCCCTTCTTTCTCAAACCTTACCTTACAGTTATCCTTGCGGCGCTAAGACCACCAGGCTGCGGCTCCTCTGATCCCACCAGACAGAAACTGCCTTCCAAAGGAAACCAGAGCCAGGCTGTAGGACCTTAATCCTCCAGATCACTGGAGGGATGACAGCATCCAGAAGGCCCAAGCAGGAGATTTACGATCACCTTTTGGACAAGTGCAGGAGAAAGTCTACTGTGTGCCTTTGGAGTACCAGGAGAAAAAGATGGCTGCCAGAATCTGCTCTCCTATGCAGCAGCCATGGTTTGCGGTGGACAGGGGAAGGTCCTGTGATTCAGGCTGGAGTCAGCACTTAAACTCTGACTGGCAGTGAAGCAGGTTCAAGGAGTCAGTGGATGAGCAGTGTACAAATTATTAGTGATGTAGCACTAGTGATGAGGTATAGCTCTTGTTTACCTCCAACTTCCATCTCAAAGGAGATTGTAAGCATCTCCACTCCAAAAGAAAACAGATTCAGAAGCCAAGGACATTTTTCTTGTCTCCTGCTGTTCTACTTTCCCAGCAAAATGCTAGAACAAAGTAGAAAGACCATTCACATCAGTCTGTATCTGCGTCTTTTGGAAGAGGACTCTGGTGGTTTTGTGGGTACCGTACCCGACTGGGATGGAAGATGTCTATTTAACACTACAGTCTGCCCCACAGCATAAAGGCCTTCAGAGAAGGGGGTAGGGAAAGTGATTCTGGCCATCAAAGGTGGCAGTGAGCTGGCAGATGTGGGGATGGTGGGGTAGCAAGAAAAGGATAGGGAGAGAGATGCATGGTAACATTTTGATACTTGGTAATGGGCTTCCCATTCAAACCAGGGTGTCACTACAGTAACGAGAATAGCGGCTGCATGAAAAAAAAAGGGTTTCTTCATCCCCCCCTCAGCCTTTTTCCAAGCTTAAAAGAGCAACTGGAATGGTTTCATTGGTAGTGATAGCAGATCTCCAATGTTAATTATGTTATCTGCAGAGATAAGGATGTTTTGGGGCTCTTTTAATGTTTAAGTTCATTTTGTTATGGTACAGACTATTATCAAAATTACTACCACGAAGGAATCAGATAAAAGTGATAGAATAGTAAATGTAATTTTGAAATATATACACAAATTAATAATTCTTTTTCAAAACAAGGACTGATTTTTGTCCAGGGCAGAGCTAATTGTTTTACAGTGACTGTGAGGGAGCAGAGCCTGGAGCCATGTGTACCTGCTTAGGTTATTATTCTATCCCTTCACTGTCATCCAAGGGCAGAAGTATGGGATTCTAGCTTCTGAGAAGAAGGTGTGCATGACGGCTGGAGGGTCTGTCCACAACTGGTTTTCATTCAGGTTTGGTGAGCCTATTTGCATGTAAATCACTTTCTTTGTACATTTTTGGTGTTAGTTTTGTTCCTGTTACTCTTCATTTTCTTATCTCTTTGCTGTTTCCAGTAAATTGTTCTTATCTCAGCATGTAATCTCTGCCTTTTGTATCTCCCGCAGAAGAGGGAGGGGAGTGGCTTGTGGGTTTTCTTAGTGGGACTAGTAAATTGGGAATACCATTCCTAAACCGTGCCAACAGCGTGCAGTGTATTAGGTATGTGCAGTGGTGCGGGCGCAGGCGGCTCGGCACCGCAACCTTCCCGCAAGTGTCTGCACCGGGGACGAGCGCTCCGGTCAGGCGGAGGGGCCTCACCGCATTCACATGCGCAACCGGTGGGAACAAGGCTACGGAGGCAGGAGGGGTTCCTGTGTGTGGTGTTCCAGCCAGCATTTAGCGCATCCACACAGTAACAGACACCTTCACCAACGGGGAGCACGGTCAGGGGAGACGAACGGGGACAAACCAACGGGGGGGTACAGAGAACGGGGGGCTTACCAGAACATAACCTCACACGGCAAAGTGGGGGGCGAGCCAGCCAATGGGCCAACTGCCNTGTCTGCACCGGGGACGAGCGCTCCGGTCAGGCGGAGGGGCCTCACCGCATTCACATGCGCAACCGGTGGGAACAAGGCTACGGAGGCAGGAGGGGTTCCTGTGTGTGGTGTTCCAGCCAGCATTTATCGCATCCACACAGTAACAGACACCTTCGCCAACGGGGAGCACGGTCAGGGGAGACGAACGGGGACAAACCAACGGGGGGGTACAGAGAACGGGGGGCTTACCAGAACATAACCTCACACGGCAAAGTGGGGGGCGAGCCAGCCAATGGGCCAACTGCCCGTGGGGCTACGGGATACGGAACGTGGCCGTACAAGGCAAACAGGGAGAGTGTGGAACTGGGGTAACTGGCATCTGGTCCTTGGGCTTCCATGGGAGAAGCCATAGCCTAGGGGGCTTCCTTGCAGGGCATCCTAATATGCCCACAGGCCTCCACAGGCCTTGAGCTTTGTATGACCACTGAGAAGAAAATTTTCAATAGCTGGTCATTTTTAAAGGAACATACATCTGGTGCCTTGAGAAGTCTATTGAAAGAAACTGATGTACAATACAGATGAAAACTGTATCATACTGCATGCACAAAAGGTTGAGTGGGGAGAAATTAGGACTGCAGCCTTCACTTTACTCCAACCTGATACAATTCTTTTTTTTTTGTTTAAAATAGCTAAAAGCCAGAGAAAGAGTTTTGGGCCAGACCACTTTTTAATGATCAGAGACAGCACTTCCTCTGCCTACTCTTGTCTGTTTCCTCTCATAACCATGGAGAACCATCTGGTGAAAAATAGGCCCAATTCAGTGGAGCAAATACGGTAAATTCATATGGGCTTGTGGGTTGTCGCCCACTACAGGGATGTCCTGTAGTGTGAGAGCTGTGGGTTTTGAACCTCTTTAAAAGTTATTGCACAATGATGACCTTTGACTGGGAAAAGTAACTCACTTCTTACATTTATTTGTCATTTCCTTTGAAACAGCATGAGGCAAGTAGTGTTGTGATACGTCAGGTCTATTGACTGACTACTCTGATGGTGTGCTTCTTGGCATATGAAATAAAAAAGAGCAAAGTAGAATAAGATTAAGACA
Organism: Chaetops frenatus; assembly: GCA_013400775.1. Classification (NCBI taxonomy): domain Eukaryota; kingdom Metazoa; phylum Chordata; class Aves; order Passeriformes; family Picathartidae; genus Chaetops; species Chaetops frenatus. The sequence goes on from VZTR01020574.1 coordinate 44,137, forward strand.
TTATATAGATCTGTGTCTAAAAAGCACAATGATGGACTCAACATTACATGAGAGTTTTGTTAAAAAAATAAAATGGGAAAACCTTTCCATTTGTGACATTCCCTGAAAACACAAAGCGCTGCACCATCACCATCTTTCTGTTTGGAAAGATAGGAATGCAGCAGGACAGCACCAACTCAAACAGAAATATCCAGATAGACCTTTAGAAGTCATCCTTCTTGTTAATAAAAATGGGCTTTGATGAATATTCTCTAATACCCACCTAAAAAGAAACGAAAGCCTGGAACACATAAAGATCTGTATAAGAAGCTAGTTTATATACCAAGAAGAGTAAAAGGATAAAATTAATGCTAACAAAAAGGTTGTGATTTAAAACAAGACGCCTGTTTAAGGAAGTTAATGATGTCACTAAGATGTTGTATCCACTACAGTATGGAGCATATTAGGATACCATCACAAACCAAAACCTGTGCATGCATAATTACTGAACAGTATTTGCAAAACTAGCGGCAAGAATTTTTACTTGTAAAAGGCTTGGAACACAACTGGATTGAACAACTATTCCTCCATTCAGCAGATATATTAATTTTTGCTAAGCAAATGCTGAGGAAACTAGGGGTATCACATATATTTACAATGCCAGCATGTTTACTGAGTAATGATATGCCAGAGCATGTGCTGCTATCACAAAACAGGCTTCTAATGAGATTGAGATTAGCTTTGTAATCCTTTAATGAGCCACTTTTCATTAAATGCACATACTTCATTGTACTTGAGTTGCTAGCAGAACAATGCTGTTGGCTCATGGGCAGGCTTTGCACGACAATTTCATCTTTCAGTAAACTCCGGTGGCTTCTGTGAAAGGAGTGAAACTCAAGAGTTGTTTTGGTTTGCTAAAGCAAAAAACTCATGGCTGAGCTTTGTAGAAATCCTCAGACTGAGTTGGGCCTGTCATAAGTTTACATGGTAATAGCTTATGGTACTTTTTAGTCCATGAGATTGAGCAGACTCCTGAGGTGCTGTGACAGATAGCTGCATTTCTTTAATTTGTGGCTTCAGTTTACTCTATGAAAATTTGCATATTGTCTATTTTGTTGTAAAGATGAGATGGATAAACAACAAAGAAAAAAGGTGTTTACATGGGCCTCTCTGACACTGGCACCTTGGAACAGGCATTCTGCTTTCTTAGACAATAACTCAACAGAGGAAGTTTCCAAAGTGCAAGATAGCAGGCAGATAAGCTGACAAACTCCCCTAAAGGTAAGGAATAAAGATTGTCCCAAGGACCAGTACCAAGCCAATGATTAGAAGTTACAGAAAAAATAGATGCAAAGAAACCACATTATGTATTTTAACTCCAGGAATGCCACATGATGTTGTTTAATGGTCCAGCAGGATTGTTGAAAGGGCCACAGTAGGCAAATTTCTTTTGTGACTTCAGATTGATTTGTTCCAACCAGCACAGCTGAATTTCCTCTATTTGGAGAGCAATCTTATGTGATTTAGTATCCTAATTTATGAAGAAACCTAGCAAAGAAAGCCACTGTTTCTACCTTTCTCCATCTTAGTGATATCTATAACTTATTCTCAAAGACCCTAAATGTACTAGTAGGCCAAAGTTTCACTGACCAGCCTCACCTGGGACATTTCTACCTTCACATTCTCTGTCCCTGGATCAATGGACTCTAAATTTAGGCCTGGGACTTCTGTCCCTGTGTGATCTATGGCATAGATGTACTTCCCTTAAGTTCCATTACTGCTCTGCTTCAGCATGAGCTTTCTTATCCAGAGCCTGGCCTGCTTGTCTCACTTGGGCACTGTGGAACCAGTGGCTGGAGAATCTCCTGCCATACTAGCTTTTGTTACTGTGGTTTGGCTTCTCTCCCAAAGGGAGCAGACAGGCCTGAGTGTTCCCTGATGTTCCACTGAGTGAGCCCCTGAATAACTTGCTCTACCTTTGAAGTTTGCCCTTAGTGTAAGAGGCTGCACTAAATAACCTCCAAAGGTTATTCACACACAACTTTTTTTCTGATTTTGTAAAAATGCAACCACTAGCCCACACCAACTAGGTACAACAGAATTTGCTTTTTAACAAAGAAGGAAAACAGATGGAAACTAGAAAGCTTGGTAAAATATCTGTTGCCTCCAGCCTCTACTTCTGCTCTCTCTTTTCTACTTTTGCCTCACTGTGTCAGCATTGTGTGGTACAGGGACATCGTGAAACCCAGCTCCTGTAGTTTGCCAGGCGATATAGGAAACACTAACAGAATATTAATAAAAACAGGTTCTATATTTCTTGGTGATAAAACAGAGTGAGAGTCATTTCTCACTATGAAAAAGGCTAAGCCTGTGTTATGGTGCCTGTAACAGCACTCCTGTCTTAGAACTCCGTGAGCTCTAATTTCCGTTCAATCCTGTTGCATTGTTTAACATCACTTGCAGAATTAACTTTTCTGTTCTTTCCCTCTCTGTCCACTTGACATACCGTTTCACTTACTCCTTGAGCTGAGAGGTTGTTGTGTGGAAAAGATGCCAAAACTGTGGAGATGCACCCTTAGAGTAGCATAGTCGATTTTTCTGACTTGCACAGCCTGTGCCAGCTGGAGCAAGTTTTATTAATTACAGAAGTGATGAGATAAACCACATTTACTGACTAAAAAAGACTGCAGTGCAAACCTCTCTACAGGCTGAAGCAGGAAAAAAATGTTTGTTTACACCAGCATGACTTTCACATACACCTGTTCCTCTTCCTCACTGCTGAACCAGGACTTTGAGGGAGGGAAAACATAATGAAAATATTTAAAACAATTGTACCTCTTGAAGTTGTTCTCTGACAAAATGAATACCCTCTTCATCCTCTCTATGGCATCTGCTAGCAGACACAATTGAGCTGACTTGCAACACAAGCCCTGTAGGTTAATCATTGCCAAGATTTAAATGAATTGTGAAACTAGTTTCATAATGCCAATTAAGTTAGGAGAACATAGAATCATAACAGAAAAACGCAGAGTTCCTTAAAGAACAATACTTTGTCAAATAAGTGGCAGGTAAAAACACTAAGATGATACAATAGAAGTTGATATTAATTTTGCTTTAATATGACTTTGCTTTAACTATGTTTTATTATTCTGCTGACATAGAGTACATGGCGGAAAAAAACCCCTTCATAATCCAATTACATCGCTTTTCTTCTGAAGGGAAATTATGCTCAACTCAATGCTAGGAGTCACTCTGCCCAGTGAGGGCCCTCATCACTGAACAGCAACACTGTATGGTTCCCTGATATGCACTCCTTGTAAGAGTGATGTTTTCCGTAGAACAGGTGTGGAGTAGTTTCTTGCATACTCATTAAGGATATTATTTTGGGACATGGCAAATAGTACAGTTGAATCCCTTTAGGTAATAAATACTTAGAATCTTCCTGGAGTACTCCTAATAGCACATTATTATGCTAAAACTAGGTGCTTCACCTTCTGGTTTTAATTAACTGACTGGTGACTGTTAAATGGCATATTCTTTAATATGTCTGCTGAATGAGGACCCTCAGAGGACATGGGCAAAATTAGGACCTTCTTTGCTTTGTCTGAAGTGAAGTGAGTCTACACAAACAAGCTGATTCTGACCAATTATTTCTCAGTAAAGAGTGTAAATATCTTCTATGCATCAGGGAAGCTGGCCAACATAATGATCTTGCAAACTAATAGAAAACTGCTAATCTTTCTGTAAACTATAATAGCTACAGTTACAGCTTCAAATTTGAATATTGACTAAAATTATGATACACCTTGTCATGCTGAAATACTAATTAGCATAAGTTTATTCTCTTTGTAGAATTGTGTTCAACTAAATAAGTGTAAAAATTCAGTTTTTACTGTTTATTAAAAACTGTAATTTTCACAATATTTGGGAATATGTAATCTCTGTGGATTTTTTCTTTTAAATCATGCCTCTCAGTGTCTCCACACTGTTGTATACTATCACCCAGTGGAATATAGTTGGACAGCACCTCTCAGAACAGCCTGAGGAGGAAAGGTGCTATTTAAGCATGCTTTACTAACTAAGAACCAAGGGAAAATTTTCACCCAGGTTTGAAGCAGAGAAGCAACTGGTGCTGAAATGGCATCTTTTGGTGACCAAAGAACATAGGAGAAGAGCAAGGTTTAGAAGAGATTTTTTTTTTTTTTTTTTAATTTAACTGTAGTTCAGTGACACACACTACTGTGATGGATCCCAGGAAAACAGGCTAGGTTGTGCCTGCTATATGAACTTTGATCACACTTATCTAGAGACTGTGTGCTGCTAGCTAAGTGACTACGAAATGCTAGTTGATTTTAGAAAAACTGTCTACATCTCAACAAAAACCCGTTCTCACAGCTTTTCTTTAGAGAAAAGCTCTCAATATCCTCCAGTTTTGCCTTATAAGAATAAAGCTTATGCTGTATTGCCAAGGAAAATCCTAATTTGAGTTGCAGCATCCTTTAAAGCATTACACTTTGAGCTGTCTTCTAAATGGATATTTGGGAAACTGTATGAAAAGGCTGTGGGCTGAGAAAAGCCTTGCAACTCTTCTTGAAATATGACCTGGTTTGGAGCCAAGACAATGGCCCCAGTCAAGGAAGTTATGCATAATTTTGTATGATGTGGTAACTTTCAGCTCATCACTCTGCTACATAAAAAAACATGTATCTGGAGGGAAAAAATGTCTTAAGTCACTCCCACACCCCCACTGCAGACTTCATTACCTGATATATATGTATATAATTTATAATTTATAAAGTGTGTATATACACACCCTGATAATATGAATCTAGTTAGAATTCCTGTAGGATTTGAATAAGGAGACTGGAATATCTCTTTAGGCAGAGTTAATTGTTCATCCTGTCAAATTCAGGGAAACTGGTGGCAGCAAGTCATATCAGAGAAGGGAGTCAGAAATTGCACAACTAGCTCAGAAACCACTGCAAGATCCCCTTTTGAACAAAAACTTTGTGAAGAAGACATAGCCTCAAAACGGGATAAAAGAGCATAGGTGAAATAAACTGTCCACAAGAAAAATTACAAAGATTTAGACTGGGAGGATCCAATTGTCATGATTATATAGCATGTATTTGGGCTTGAATGGACAGAAATTAGTGACTTTCTAGCTGAAAGACTAGGAAACCTGGAAAAGCCAGGGAATGGATGCAGCATTCATTCAAGTGAGGGCAGGGAAGAAAGGGAGAAGAGCTGCAGGGTTACACCTATGCTTTTCCTCTGGTATTCCTAAAGTGTGTGTAGATTGCTTTTTTTTTTTTTTTTGTGTGACGTTTTTGCAAGACTGCTGTCTAGAGATTTTACACTGTTAAATTAGTGTAATATTAGCAGTAATAATAGAAGTCTAGGAGGGTAGTTCCCCTAACCTTAAAAACACATGGGAACAGTAGCAAGCTAGAACATGCAGGAGGACTATGCCCCACTCTTAGAAGGCTACCAGGAAATCCCCAAGCAACCTGTGCCCCATGCAACAGGCTAGTCCTGTGAGTCTGGTCAAGACACCCTGTGTACCCTGACCCAAGCTGCCAGGATGACCACAGCATTTCCTGAGGCAGCAAGATACAGGCCACATTGCACACAAAAATGAAAAACAGAAGAAAAATGCCTGCTTTGGGAGAATGTATAGGTGGGGACCAGGGGTACTTTGGTGCTGGCTAAGAAGTTTGCAAGTTTCTTAGCAGACTAGAAGCTGGGATAGACAGTGGCAGAGGCAGGGCGGGCGGCTGCTAACCCCATTGCAAAAGTACGATTTGGAACATATATCCCACTTGTCTGCTTATACTTTGTATCACTGAAAACAGCACTTTCCTGCCTCTAGCTTCTTTTAACATGGGCACATGGCTTGTGTGCTGCTTTGGCTGAGATAGACTTAACATTTTTCACAGTGTGTGGTATAGGACTATGTTTTAGATTTATGCTGAATACAGTGATGATAATAGAGACGATTTTGTGATTGCTTGGCAGTGCTTACACAGAGCCAAGGCCTTTTCTTCTTTCTGTACTGCCATGCTGGCAAGGAATTTGAAAGTGCATGGGAAACTGGGAGGAGACACAGCCAGAACAGGTGACCCAAACTGACCAAAGGGATATCCCAGACCATATAACATCATGCTTATTATATAAAGTAGGGGGAGAAGGAGGAGAAGGGGATGTTTAGGGTGATGATGTTTGTCTTCCCAAGTAACTGTTAAGCATGATGGGGCCCTGCTCTCCTGGAGATGGCTGAACACCTGCCTGCCCTTGGGAAGAAGTGAATTAATTCCTTGTTTTGTTTTGCTTGTATATGAGGCTTTTGTGTTCCCTATTAAACTGTCTTTATTCCAACCCACCAGTTTTCTAGCTTTTACCTGTCCAATTCTCTCCCTGATCCCACTGGTAGGGGAGTGTGAGCAAGCGGCTGCATGGGGCTTGGTTGCTGGCTGGGGCTGACCGTCCTTTTTGGCACTCAGTGTGGGGCACAAAGCATTTAAGATAATGACAGATTTGATTGTGATGTGCTAAATTGAATTTATAGCTATTAGTGCTGTTCAGCTGGTAATCAGCAGGCTCCTGTTCTTGCTATGGGGCTCCCTTGCATGACTGTATATTAGTCTAGAGGTCATTAGTGGTTGTTTTTTGCTTTTGCTCCTTGCTGCACTGCTGTACTGCTTATCACCATCCTGGGGACATTTTGAAAACAGCTCTGGTGATGTGCCTGGGCTGGCAGATGGCCAGAGTGTTGCTGCTGTTTCTGTGGGGCTGTACTGGACAGGTGGAATTCCAGCGTGAACTTGAGCTGAATGGACTAGGACATGAATGAGTCCATGATGGAGCAGAGACCCTGGAGCAGAGACCCACCTGCAGCCCATGGAGAACCCTATGCCTGAGCAGGTGAATGCCTGGAGAAGGCTGTACCCCATGAGACGCTGTGATTGGAGCAGGTTTGCTGGCAGGACTTGTGACCTCTTGGGGGCCCCCACTGGAGCAGTCTGCAAAGAACTGGAGCCCGTGCACAGGACCAACACTGGAGAAGTTCGAGGACTGCCCCCCATGGGTGCAGCCCCACACTGGAGCAGGGACAGCAGAGATTCCCTCACAGCCCATGATGAAGACCAGGATAAAGCAGCTGTCTCCTGCAGCCGATTGCAGGACTGTGATATGGACTACACTAACAGCGGACTCTAGTGGGAACCCTTTGTTGTTAGCCAGGCTGGGGACAAGGGGAGGAGATCATTGCAATGTTAAACATCACTATAACCTGGCCCAAAAGGACAAGGGAAGGAGACTGTAATGGATATACTTTTGAATTGTTGTAAACTATGATTTGAATTGTGTGGTGCAGGAATTAGTACAGCAGAAACCACCTGAGGCAATGGAGGAGAAGCCTTACAGGAAGCAGTGACTTGACCTGAGCTGGCTTTGGTGCCTACTAATAAGCAGCAAGAAATAGAGCCCAAAGTAATGGACTAAATGAATTCAAGGGACATTTTGAACACATTTTATAGACATTTTGCAGGGGTGGTCTATAGACTAAGGGAACAATATCTCTGTATTATATCAAAGGATGGGAAGGGGAAGGCAGTTAATGAGGTTGTATGGAATAGTGTGGGACCTGAGTGTGATGTAAATGGTACTAAATAAGGGGTGGAAATTCCACTTTTCTGCATACATTTTATGTCATCAAAAACCTAGCACTCCCCTGCCTCTTGTTTCTTTTGACAGAGGGATGAAGCACAGGTTTTGTTTAGATTACAGATGTATCCATAACATGTTTCACTTTTTTAGCCTTTTTATCTTTGATGTTTTCCGTGCAAACTCTGCATTTCTCATGAAAAAATCATAGGCAAATTAACAGGTTTTTTTTTTAATAGTCAGGGCCTTGTGCTTCTGCAAACATTCCCAGACATCAGTCTGCAGCTCAGGCAAGTTACTTTCACATTCACATTAACTGCAGAGTCAAGTGATAAGCAGAGCTGGCAATATGTCTTTATAGACAGTTACTACCTGTAATACAAATACAGCATAAAAATCTCCTGCCCCAAGTAACTTTCTGACATCCCTAATCCCGTGATAACTTTGATCATATGAAAGAAGGAAGGGCGTCTTGGGAGATCTATGGTGATTGTTTGGATTAAAAATACCCCAACACTTTTCCCCCCTATGATATAACATGCAGTGGGTCTTCAGGCAAGATCTCAATCAATATGACCTTCCTATGCACAGACCACCCCAATTTGTGAGGCAGTTCTTCTGCACCAATTAACATATGTACATTAGATCCCTCACTTCTGTAAGTCCTGTGAGACCCTCAGTGAAACAATGGCTATTGTTACCACTATTTAGCTCAATTAAAATGTACCTCTTTTTGTCTGTGGTTAAAGTGGCAGATGAACTACAGTTGTGTGTCCTATACTCCAACTGCTTTTATAGTAATGATAGCCAAGAGAAAAATCTGATCAATTTACTCTGTAGGAGAGGTACTGATGCAGTCTAAAATTCTCTCTGCTTCCATATTGCTTAAATTAGTAGTGGTAGGATATGGAGGATTGTGCATGTTGACAGCTCCAAGATGAAGCTGAACATAATCACCAGGTTTCAACAGTTGGCATGAGTGGTTAAAACACTTCATATAATTCCAATAATGATATCTAAATGATAGCCTAAATTTACAAGTCTGTATTCTTCTACATATTGCCTAGCTCCAAACACTTGGATGTGCCATTAACATTGCTGCACATCCTCCATGGATGCCTCCTGCTCTACCTCCTCTGCTACATTCGGGTGTAAAAGTAACACTGAGCTTTTAAATATCCCTTCAAAACTACTGTGTGCTGCCAGTGGCATCTCCTGGTAGACATAGTCATTGTAAACTTGTTCACAATGGGTATAGCCCCCTGTTCTATAAGGTGACCACAGTACCCAGGGTGTTCCTTCCAGCATCTCCTTTCCTAGGAGGATACGTCCACAGCCCAGCAGACTCTAAAAGGCAGTTTACACTTGTGGGACTTAGAGTTGCCATAAACACTCTCTTGCAAGATGCAGATTTTTTTTAGCCTTAACTAATGAGCAGTCTTTGTTGTAACAGTGTTATATGTTTTTCTGGGCCAAGAGTATTTGCAACACCAGCATTTTTATGCCTTCTACCTTGCCTGCTACTCCTCCATATCCAGTAACAGCCACGGTCTTCAGCTCTGCAAAAACCCCATTATTTTTTTGGCACCCTTGGGTTTTCAGCTGCAACTATGGTTCCAAGACCATGTGTCTGTTGACTGCAACCCAGAGTCCTGGTCTTGCTACTTCCACAGTAATTATGCTGAGATAATTAGTAATTATGGTCTAACAGTACAGTCTTTATTTCATTTTTAGTCTTCTGTTTTTCATTTGAAACATCAAACAAAATCACAAGCTTCCAGTGCAACTATTAGCAGTCCTACAAGTTGTCATCTCCCTCATAGCTGTGTGTAAAGGGTGCTTCCCCACAACCAACACTCTCAGAATGAAACTTGAAATTCAGTTCATGGCCCCGGCTCATGTGATCTTTTATGAAAAGTCCTTTGGGCTCAGACTGCCCACTCATGTCTCGTAAGGACTTCTGTCAAACATACAGCTCTCCTTTTGTGACAGTCTGGCTTTTCAGCCCCAAGATGGCCCAGACCACTGCTGTAGCATGTAGTAACATGCAGGGTTACTACCCATGGCAGCAAAACTAAAGAATTTCATAGGATTGTTAATTGAGTGTAAATGTCCGTTCTCTCATTCCAGTAATAAGAATGAAGAATTTGTCCTGGGGTTCTCCTCCCTGTGTATTCAAACAATACTACTTGTCTTCTTTTCTGTTGCCCTGTAAATATCAGAAGTCTAATCACAATTCTACTATGCTGCACAACATGTAGAAAGTCATTACGACAATCCAAAACATGAGCAGTATTTTGAATTTGTTAATTCTAGCATTGGCTTCATCTGCATTGAAAACTGCACAAGCTGTTGAGCAACCACTGTGCCTGGCCTTAGAACTTAAATCTCAATAGATTAAAATCACGTGGGGTTTATCAATAGTAATTAAAATACTAAGTTATTATCTTTAGTAAGTGATGTTCTATAACGACAGGAACATATGAATGAAGATGTTTAGTGAAAGGAACACTATCTCACAGAGGTAACAGAGGATCCATTCTGTCATCTCTGGCTGCTCTGCAGGAATAGGATGGAAATTATATCTACAATGAGAGAACAAGTGATAATCAACCAGAATTCATTGGTCCCCCTAATACTATTTGGTCTTAAGGATGAACAAAATTTTCCCTCTAAATGATGAATTTTTTTCCTGTTTATTGGTAGATTATAATTCCATGCTATTACCTGACACACTGTCCATCTTAAAATCAGGATATCTTCTGGTACTTGACCCAAGAAGCACTTTGTGCTTCTCCTGGGCTAATCTGTCAGAATTCAGAGTCCACTGCAAAATGAACTTCTAAAATCCCCTAAATTGTTAGTGTATCATATTCCCATCCACTCCTCTGAGATTTAGCTTACACTTTAAAGCAGGCCAGACTCTGGTTGAGCATCCACCTCACATCTGGGCAAGGGAGGGAGGTTTCACCCATGGTACCTCATGAAAGTGTAACAAACATCATGTAAAGAGTCTGGAGAAATAGATCATCCCAATCTCTACCCTCTCCCATTGCCTACCATGCAAAACTTCTTCACCTTTGGTGCAATCATGAACTTCAAGCATAACTCACCTGTATTTCTCCATTCATCAAAGTCTTCTGTCACTAGCTCCTGCTTGCCAAAATCTCCCATTCTTATTTCAAGCAATTCTGTCCCTCAATGTGCCACCAGCACACGTGCCCACGCTTCCCAAATGCCTGTGATGCCTTATAGGGCTAACTGAAAACAGAGGCCAGACAAAATTAAGAGAATAAAAACTGGTTTTATTTATTGAAGGGCCTTCAGGTACATTTTGGGCAGGCAAAGTCCCCCAGGGGCTACACCCAAAATGGACCACGGGTCATGGGTTTTCATGCTTTTATAAGTTTGGGTCCTTTGCATATTGGGGGTTAATCTTCAGCTGCAGGTAATGAAGCCATTTACCCCTAGTTTGCTCCCCTCAACTCTTGTTTACATTTCTCAGGGCCTGAAACAGTAATGTGCCCTGGATTCCCAGGCCACATTAGAGAGGAATTGTTTTGTCTGACCAAAATAGGAGGAGCTAACACTCTATATCAAGATTAGAGTTATACACTAAAGAATTGCAGGATTACAAATATATGAAAAACATAAAAGCTAAAATCCTAAGGCACCACCAAGGTCAGCCTAACTTGTTTATAAAAGGTATTGTAGGTTGCTGTCCTGCCTGCAATATGCTCAGGAATACTATTGACTATGCATCCCTTTCCTCACTTTGTCCTGCTTTTTCCTCATCACTGTGAGACTATTTCCTCCCAGAAACAGAGCAAAGCTTGATTTTCTGCCCTTTTGGCAGAAAATGCCAGAGCAACATTTTCTACATTCCATGTCACTGAATACCTTCTCTGAATACCTCATGAACTCCTGGGCTGCTGGAATGACAATGCCTTCATTCCGGAGGACATATGCTACCCCTCTTACTTTCTTACTCCCTTATCTCAGCCAAAACTGCTTTTCCCTGGCCATTTTATATCCTTAGACCTATCCTGGAGAAGCCAAGCTCAAGCAGTACCATGCATATGACTCCAGACCAGTTTCCAGTGCCATTCATCTACAGTGGTAGATACGTATGCTGCCTTCCTTACTACCTTCATACCTTCAAGCATTAAGAAATCAATTATCCTCATACCCTTCCAGTGTTCTCCATCTTTTTGCCAATCTGAATGACAAAAGACTGCCAGGTATAATAAAATCTTCCAGGAACTCTCGAATTAAAACCACCAGTCATGACCTGAGTCCATGTCTTTTTCTCTCTCCTGCCCAATCTGTTTTCCTAAAACTACTCCTGTCACAGATTCATATGGATGCATACGCCCTCTCTGCACCTGCAATAGTCAAACTTCCCACCTAGTAACAGTCAGGGAGTCCTATACCTAGAGCAGATAAAGAATATTACTGATATTACTAATGGACTGAATTTGAACTGAACAACCAAAGAGGAATCAGTAACTGATTAGAGCCAGTGCTATGGAGTAATTCCAAAATTGCACTCTTCAGGTGTGACATTAGTAGAGAAAAGGTAAAGTCTTAGCTCTAAATGTGTATAGTTGTAACGTCGTTTTTATTGATACTAATTTCTATCACATAATGATATTTTCAAATTATAGACCTGAATAATGTTTTGAAAAATATTTTACAGGGTAGAAGTTTTTACTTTATATTCATGTGAAGAGGAAAACATCTGCCACTATACTGTTGCAAATCCTTTTGCTTCTGAAAACAAGCCTTTTAATAACTTCTTGATACAGATGGCAAGATAGCCATTCCAGAGGATAAGCTGACCTTGCTTCAGTAAGTTTTTGATTACAGAAACTGGCTCTGTCTTCTCTATACATCCCATTAGGTATTTGTGGACAGGAATAAGATTTCAGTATCCTCCTTTCTGAGGCTTAACAAATCCACTGCCTTCAACCTTTCCATTATGTCACATCATGTACTCCTGCCTCCTGACCAACTTGGTGGTGGTCTTCTGTTTGAGTTGTTCCAGTCAAGGTCCTTCTTGTACTGGGGAGCCCGCAGCTGGACCCAGTATTACACAGGTCATCTCACAAGTGCTGAATAGAGGAGAATAATGACTTCCTTCGACCTGCTGTGTTTGTGCTTACTAATCCAGGGCAGAGTACATGGCTGGTTTTGCCACAAGGATGCACTGCTAACTCATGGTTAAACTTGCTGTCCACCAGGATCCCCAGGCACTCCAGTCTTTTTACATAAAGGTGCTATCGAGACAATGAGCTCTGGCCTGTACAATCACATCAGGTTATTCCACTCCAGATGCATGGCTTTCTACACATTTAGGCTGAAGATTAAAGTAATTTCTCATGGCCAGGACTGGCAAAAACAGGAAAAGCATGAACTAAAAAATTAACTTCATATGGGACTTTATCAGTTCTTAGTAAGTACATTACTCACTTAGTAAGTAATTGGTTATCAGCTGACAGCCACGACATACGCTTGTAAAATGCCTAATAAAGGTATCAAAAATATCTTTTATAAATGTTAATGATTTAATTGGTATTTCAATCCAATACCTGTTTAATCATTGCCTACTTCAATAGAATATAATTAAAATTGCAGAAGACTTTAATTGAAGCTGCTGAACTGTCTTTCCTAAGCAATCACACTTAACTAGAAACTTTGGCACCTAATTATTTGATGCCAACAAACTGAATTTAAACACCAACCTGAGTCAGTACTTACCACAGGAGTTACTGCATTGACTAAAGATTTTAATTAATACTTCCTGAAACAGCATTTCTTTATATGAGGTATCTAACTTACTGTGTAAGCAGTAAATTCTGAAAATTCCTTGATTTGCTTGTTAGAAAAAAAAGGCAAGCTGTCTAGGTGCCTTGAATGGACAGAATGTACTTTCCTGACTACTGTTTGATAGGTGACTATCCAACATCAAACAGTTTTCACCACAGCTTTTATTTCCTAGAACTTAGATTTATAAGTAACGTTCCCTAGTAAAATAAGTTAACTTACCCTACACACACATGTTGAGACAGCCTTTTGACTAGCATGTGTTCTATTAAGATAAATTTTTCTTTATGCTAATGTTTTTAGTTTAGTTTCTTACATCTTACAAATTAAGCCCTCTAGTTCTCTGACTAGAATACACTTTCTAAGCTTTAAGGGAATAAATGTGAATGTAGCAAGATGATTAAATGCTGGAGCAAGCACACATTAGATCCATCAGAAAACCGGACCATAGACTAGGGGGCAGTTCCTGAACATTTCACAGAAGATAAAGTTGGGAAGGGCAAGCACAGCAGAGCTTGACACAACAGACATATTTTGCACCTACTTCCTTTCACTGAAAAGAGCTCCAAAGAAGGCAACAGTTGCTCATAATGGCATCTAAACTGGTAAAAGGGTTGCCTGAAATACCAGAAAGGGGATATGCCTTGATCTGTGCTCCTAAAAAGATTCTTTCAGTGGTAAAAAAAACTTCTGTTTTGAAAGAGATGTGTATTTTCCACAGAAGCTTTAAATTAGACACCCTGACTTAAAAACATAACGAAAATACAATGTTTGAAACAGCAGCTCAATGGATAATACCAAAAGATTCCTAGGATCCTTCTAGGACCTTGCTTCTTGCAGGACAGTATCAACATGGTCTCTCCATCTGCTCAAGACACTGCACTACTTCCTTCAACAATCTTGAGATGACAAAGACTAAGAAATCTGGTCTAAAGCTCAGGAGCGTCCACAATACAGCCTCTCTACATAAAACCTTTCTAATGGGTCTAATATTCTGGTTTATGGTTAAGTAGTAAGTATATAGACATAAAAATTTGCACATCAACCATCTTAGGAACTCAGCATTTTAGTGAAGGATGAGAACAGCATTTTTTAAATATGAAGGCTTCTGCTGGGAGTTCAGTATCGACAAAGGCTAAAATACTTGAAACCCAACATTTGAACAATAGTATCTATCTAAGCCTACTTCCACACATGGCAAAGTGAACAGAAAGCAAAATTGATTGTCTCTTCTGCTGCCATTTGCACACACCAGTAAGAAGACATATTTGGTCTTCCTCTAGTCCATGACAGACCTAACTGAAGTGCAAGTGCTTTTTTCAGGCAGATTTCCAGTTAACATGTTTTCCAGTGCTTGTACACTGGCAACATACCATCCTCATCCTCCAAAAATATCCTGAAATGGAAGTCCAAACTTAGCAGCAGCTGAAGTAACAAGATTAAGGGTTTCAATCTGTCTTTCAAGGCTCTTCAATCTCAGATCACTTCCTGAATTTCTACAAGCCATCTTGCACTTCGTCTGAAATATCAGGTCAGGCTTTTGCTGAAAATGTATGACCTGGTTTAAAAGTTCTGGGAGGTGCCAATTCAAATTATTTTAAACTTCTGATTTTCAGATATCTTGCTTTTGAGTCGTCCTGTCACTTACTGAACTCGGATGGCAAAATTTTTACATCATCCCTCCACCCCTCATTTATTTTACATTATCCCTCTCCCCTGAATTTGTCATATCTAACGCCCTCAGGACTTTAAAGTTACATTAGTCCTAACTTCCCCTCCCCCCCACCTGCCTTACAGTTACCATTACAACTGAATGGTGAACAAACAACAATGAAGGGACAGTAAGTTAAAATCATATATTTTATTGCCAAGTAGCATTTAGGCTGAAACAATAAAGGGTTTTTCAAAACCAAAATGTATATTTCTATCCAGAATCATCTCCCTGTAGTTCTGAATTCCAAGGCAGCATACTCTTCATTTTCTGGGGAGCCCTCTACTTGCTTCGTTCTCCACACAACATGCATTTAAAAATCACTTCAAATCCAGGAAATCACATCCTTTATTTAAAGATTTGAGGAAAAGGAACTTCCCAAATGTCCATTTAAATCTTTACTTGTTTCTTTGTGATGTCTCAGTCTTCCAATACTTGAATACCAAAATGAAGTTTGCAAACAATTCCAGCACTGAACTTCAGGTTTAGATTTATTTTGGGTTTATAAAGTAATTTTACATCAGTAACTTGCAAAAATCAAGTTAAATATAAATATTTCAACAAATAACAAGTTTGTAGAAAAACTTTACTTTGCTGATTTCATTACAAGGCAGATACTGTAAAAACTGCCACAGAAACAGCAATATTGAAGTCTACTTATGCAACTTAAACAATTTTAGGTTACTGAATATTCAGAGCACTTTAAATATGTTAAACTATACAGACAGGAAACAGCACAGCCCAAATGCCAAACTATCTGCCTATTTTAAACACAATTTTAAAAACACTTCATGAAGTTGCATGAATTCCAACTGGTACCACATAACTTATTTCAAAAGATGCTTACTGAAGAGTATTTTCTTCAAATATATTTACAGAAAACAGTATTATTTTTAGGCTGTGGAAAATTGCTAGCATATTGAAGCTGAAGTCATAATTTACAGTGATGTCACCATGATTTTTGCCACTGACTTCACTGATGCAAAGATTTCCTTTATCTGCTTGTTTTTCTGTTAGATAAAAGGTGTAACGCTCAGATTTAAAAAAAACATCTATTTGAAAAGTATTTCCACAAGGCACGCGTGCAATATGAAGCTAAGTTATCACATATATCAAAACTCCAGCTTTTATTACTATTCCATATGAAAGTCACTGAATATTCAGTAA
>VZTR01020574.1:65307-75488 GCA_013400775.1 Chaetops frenatus
GCAACATTAACCAGTTCCTTTCTGCAGAAGGTACTTGAACATGATTTCAGATGCTAATCTGGGAAAAATTTGGGAGGAAAACACTTCTGAAAGGTAAAACTGAACAAATAAGCCATCCACTAAAAAAAATTGTAACTATGAGATAACTACAGGTATCTGAAGCTGGCAGGTCATACAACAAAAAGACTGTCCTTCTAAGACTATTCACCACGATGCATTATATATGCCATCTTTAGTAATTCTCACTATCTGATAATAACTGTAGTTCACCTTTAATTAACTGTGTAGTCATAGCTACAAAAGAAAAAGATTTAGTATCTGTCCAAATCAATCACTTTATGCCAGTAACACTTTACTCTTGGTTACATTACTTGGGTTAATCCCCAAACCTCCAAGACAGCACTCTCTTCCTAACTATCTAATATTTATTAAAAAATAATTTAAAAACCCTATAATATTTGTTATACTACTACCCCTTTACCACACAGCCAATCCTACGTTTTCTTATCACTTCATTTCAGGTTTACTTCTGTGGAAAGAACATCTTAGTACATACTGCAAGCTACAAAGCTATGTGTGAGTTGGGAAAAAAGAAGAAACAGCACATATGAAGTTGAAGCTCGGGAATATGTTCCTTGGGGAACTCAAGACAAAACTGAAGAATACAGTTTTAAATCCAAATTCCTTACTTATCTGTTTGTTTGTAATGAGGAAGAGGAGGTGCAGGCCTGCTCTGCATTTCTTTATCTAGCACAGAAGTTAAGGTATTGCTTGGACAAATGGATTTCCCTCTAAAGAAATAAAAGAAAGATTATTTAGTTCAATAGGAAAACATTTTCATTTAGAAGTTGGGAATGAGTAATATTTTTAAGTAGTAGTTTTGGTGCCAGAGTTCATACTTGTATTCTTAAATCATCTGTTCAAATATTTACTTTTCCAACCATGGTGACCAACACCAAAGAAAGTACATTTTTATTACCAAGAAGATATCCAATATTCTAAATGTCTCTTCATTGCTGTCTATAAATATGCAGAAGCAGCTTACTAGATCTAAGCATTGGTACCCAGACTCCTTTTCTGCATGTGAGGTCCACAATTCCTTTCTACTATGAAGTGCATCAAATGATCAACGGTTAAAATAGCAAAACCGGAATACTTATACTCTAGGGCAACATATTTGTTCATTCAAAAAACAAGATTTAAACCAGAAGGAACAACTTAATAGCTTAACTCAGCACCACAAGAACACAGTTCACCGAATCTTGACAATGTATTATCTAAAGCTTTGGAAGCACCTTCTCAAACGCCGGCAGTAAATCAAGTTAAACTTGTTGATCACAGCACCCTGCTAAGCAGCACTCTCCCGAACAACACTGCCTCTTCCTTGTAAGCCATTCCAGGTGAATCAGATCAGAAAAAAACTATTACGCATTAGAGTGGGGAAACTAAAAAATCAGCTGCTTCTGTCCTCCACACTAATTGCAATCTATTATGTGATTGCCATCAGACAGTGAAGCATCACTCTTGTGCCTGTCCTGTCTGCAGTGTAAGGGTCACCCCATGGCTATGGTTACAGGGCAGTATAGGAGGACAGTATACTTCAGCACGTATACTTAGATGCTTTAGGCTGTGAATCACACTCAACTTCAGTTGGCAGTCTGTGCCCAAAGGCTGCAATGTCTGGAGAAAGAGAAAGGATATACGAAAAAAAATTCTGAAAGCAAACAACCTCCAACACCCAGGAAAAAAAAGTCCTAGAAAGATTGTTTCAAAAAGGAATCTAACTAAAAAAAACAAAAACAAACCAAAACCCAAATAATTACCAAACACACTGTATCTCTAATAGGTTTGGGAGAGGTCTTAAAATTTCCTCTAAATTCATGAGCCACTTTCAAGAGTGAGTTTGTCTTATTTCACTTTGATGATTTAACTGCAAGAGTGAAAAAGCATCCACTGTTACCATCTTCCCCATTCACAGTTTCTTCTTCATCTTATCTGGGGGCAGAAGACAAGCTGAATAAATTAAAATTCTTAAACCTCATCACCAAAGTCAATTTTTTACCCTTCCTGCACTTTCTTCTGAGCCCATGCTACTGGCATTTTCAGACCAAACTACTTGTACACTAAATTAAACTGCATTCCTGAATGGTTTTTGTTGAGTATTAGCAAAAGTTCCTCACTCAGAGAGTTGCCAAGGATTGGAACAGGCTGCCCATGGAAGTGATTGAGTCACCATCTATGGTGGTAATTAAAAGATATGTAGATACGGTGTTTAGGGACTTGGTTTAATGGTAGACTGGATAACATAACTGGACTCAATAATCTTAAGGGTCTTTTCCCAACCTACATGATTCTATGTCAAGCACTAAATAATGTTTCCTCCTTATTTACTTTATTCATGCATTTTTAAATAAACTCTTCCAGACCATGAAATTCACTGTGTTTGCTAATTACATTAAATTCCTACTCAATGAACACCAACACATGCATCTTGTTTCTTTCAAAATTACATACTGAATAGCAAAAATGCTGCAAAGCAATGGGTTGCATATGGTTATAATTCCAGAAATGTGCACATGTTGAGTTCCATGCTTTGTCACACAGTTGATAATTCATACTTTTCCCCCATTTCCCTGAGAACTTTAAGCAGTTGAAATCTCACATCAGTACACAGACGAACGACAGTTCTTTTTCAGAACTTACAAATATTATGTATTTGTCTTATTTCCATCATCTTTATCTTTTTCATTTCATAATATCTTGTTTCTATCAGTCTGTATTTAAGGGCAAATTTTTGTGATACTGTGGCAACACAGATGAAGAACTCCACAACACTTTCAAGGTAAGTCAAAAGTCCACTAAAATATTAAGTGGTGATTCCTGAGCCCCTTTCAGTGTTTAAAACTGAGTACTAATAGTCTATTCCAATGAACTACAAAATCTTACAAACGTAGGTCACCAATTAAAAAAAACATGCCCATCTCCCCAACAGTGAAAGTTTTCATTATTTGGAAAAAAAGTTACTGGTCACAGACCATAGTTTTTTGAAGGCTGTATTACATTTACATGTATACTCTAATAACAAGTATATTACAGTCCTATCAGTTGAGCTAATTTTCCTCTCTTGTCTAAAACCGTTAAAAAGTCCTTCCCTCCCTCAGCTCTAAGCCTGCTCATAAAGCTAAAAGCTCACACTGCGATTTTAGTTACATCTCAGATGTAGAGTTCTAACTGGAAAAAGACAACAGTGGTAGATGGGAGGGCATTCTGTTGTCTTTTTCATTTTTATCAACTGTGACATGCAAAAACATGAAAAGTAAATTGCCTGGAGGTGATTAAGCAAAAAAATAAAGAAAGGCTAGAAAGGCCTTCATCAAGTAAAGTAAGGTGTCTGTCCTTATGCTAGAATATCGAATTAAATCTCGCTTGTATAGCAAACACAAGAAGAAAATAAAAGAGCTCTGAAATGCCCGAAACAGAACACTGGTAAGAATACATATGCAGTACTTTCTACTTACTAGCTAAAAAACCCCAAACTTACTGAAAAAAGAGGATGTTCCTGCATTTCAAGAAAGTAAATCAGCAGTTCTGCTCTAAAACTAAATGTTCCTAGGATGCAGAGGGTTAATACAGCAAACCTTTAAAAATTAGGAAGGATCGAAGCCTTGTGAACAATTAGAGATGATCCTGGAACCAAATCTGCTTTGGTCACAACAAGGCCTAGACCTTCGACAAAATTTAGTATCCCTTAAAAAAAAAAACAAAACAGAAGAGATACACAGCAAACTGGTATGCCATGAAATCACAGGGGATTTAGAGACAAAGATCTATAAACTTACACTCCAGCAAAATTAACACCACTTTCTGTATGCATTGGCAGCAGACTGATTGGTTAAATAAATAAAAAAAAAGGACATGAAACAGTCAG
The DNA here is from genome assembly GCA_013400775.1 of Chaetops frenatus. Lineage (NCBI taxonomy): Eukaryota > Metazoa > Chordata > Aves > Passeriformes > Picathartidae > Chaetops > Chaetops frenatus. The sequence continues at coordinate 69,236 of VZTR01020574.1, forward strand.
TCACATTTAGCCCATATGGAAAAACCCCAAACAACTGAGTTCAACTAAACAGATGTACAATTGGAAAGAAATCTTTGATTAATTAATTACCAAAAATAAGAAAGAAAGCAGACCCTACCTAACCAGCCATGGTTATCTATCACCAGTTGTGAAAGAACTGTTGATATGAAAACAAAAGGCTCTGCAAGTATTTTGGACATTTTGATATGAAAGTTGCCATTTTTCATTCCATTAACTTATTCTCAAACTAAGGAAAAGAAAAGCTGAATGCCTGCCTAAAGCAACAAAGTTGAGATGACACATTTTTAACAGCGGTACAGGGAAAAAAGTGTGAACATAAAGTAACTGCTGATTTTAAGGCAGTGCTAGTGCTGACAGGATGTATAAAATTTGTTTAAAACTGAAATGTGGAAATCAGGACTTAATTTATCTTCAAGACTTCAAGCTCAATTTTTCTAACTACAGGATGGATCAACATTGATGTGTTTTGGTATGGACTACTACAAAATTTTTCATCCACCAATCTGTCCAGACTTACTCCATGTAGTCTAACAATAATGCGCCACCATCTTTCAGACAAAGCAGATTTTTGTGAAAAATGTCTCCAAAAACTGATAAGTTGAGGTGGAATAATGAAGCAAATGGCTCTTTAACAATCTCCTGATTGTTTAAACTTCATATATTCTATGTCACTAGCTTTCCAGAAGCAACACATACTACTGTCAGGGCAAACAATGTAAACATTTAAGGAAAAAACAGTAAGAAAAAGATGCAGCTTTTTTTCTGAAGCAGGACTGCTGTTAAAACCACCTTGGCTGGTGACCTTATAGCAGTATTTGTACTTTAATCGCTTTAAAATTCTTAGAAGTTGCAGATGTTGAGAGGCATCCCCTTACAACAGGCCTTTGTGATTGGAACAGGGGGTGGGGAGAAAGTTAGCTTTTGCCTCTTGGCAGAAGACAAGATTCTTAGGCAGGGAAGGGTGGAATAAAAGCTCTTAAAGAAACAAGAGTACCTTCAAGTAGTCATCATAATTTGTGTCAAATTGAATGTGAATTTATTTTAGGTACCAGAAAGGCTGCAGAGACAGTTAAGTAAAATGAACTTGTCCCTAGAGTTCAAGTACTGAAACCTGCCCAGAAAAACTTCAAGAAGTCAAAGGATAATTTTATTTCCTTAGAACATATACTTTCGATTCAACCCTGCCACTGGGATGTGCAGTGTTTACTTTCTGTGATAAAACTGTCATGATCTGATAAAGGTGTTCCAGACGGTTACAGGGGGCTTAATTTCTTTAGGTCTTAGATCCTGCTGATCTTGTATAGCCTACATCTAGGTAACCACTTCTGAACCATTTTCAGACTGACCTCACTGAAAGGAAATAAAATCGTGGGTGAAAAAAAATAACACAGGACAGTCAATGAAATTATGGAAGCATGTGGCTTTCTCAGTGAGAACCATGTGGGACCTTGTTACCTTATTGAGAAGTCTCCTTGCTCATGAGGAAAAACTGACCCTAACGTTCTTCCTGGAAGTAACAGGAAAAGGAGGGTCTTATAGGGATGACTGGCCTCAAAAGCACTTCTAGGATGTCTCAAGTCCATACAAGCTGCTTAAACATTGACCACTACATAAAAACAACCAGATACCCCTTTAATAGGCTCTGGAATCCAAAGTTCTTTGGAGAAGGAAGAAATTTTTACTCATCTGAGTAAAAAACTTCAAAAAACCACTGACAGGTACAGTGAAACCCAAGTCTGTATCCCTTGGAAAGGAAAGCTTTACGCTTTTCATCATAACAGTCTGGACATTACCTCTGAACCTAGTTCAGAAAGAATCTCATATTGCAACTGTTCAGAAGATGGTGACTGCAAAGATGATCAACAGGTAAGCACAGAGAAAGGCACTTGCAAGGATTCACTACAGGTCTTACACTTCAAATGACACCAGAACTGTAATTCAGATCAAGCTTAACAGTCAATACTGGGAATGATCTCTGTGGTTATATATGGGCAATGCTGTACATGAGTGATTCTAATGCAGCTAATCTGACCAATTTTTACTGATGGTGACAGAGGCAGAGGCTGAGGGCAAAGCAGGTTTATGAAGTTTGCTCCATGATCTCTGGAAGAGGAAGAAGCCTGGTCAAAGAAAGATTTCTTAGCACCAAGGAGACTTTCTCACTTTTATAACTGACCTGTATAGGGCTGTTACCATTTGAATGACACAATGGTGGAGTGTGAAGAGAAGGAATGGTCTTTTTGCCTGAATGATTTTCATTTATTTATATGTGAAGGAGCCCATAATAGAAATCCAAAGGCATTGCTGAGACAATGAAACATAACTACTTTGACTTTCTGGTGATTACTAGCTCTGGGAGTTGAAAAAGCCATCGTGAAATACTCAAAAATATCATCCTGGAACTTGAGCTATTACTCATCTGAGGGTACAATGATTTTTTGTATCTTGAAGAAATGGCAAATAGAAAGAAAATTAAAAGAAGCTTTGGATGAATTCATTAAATTAACAAATACTGCTATGCAGCTGAAGAATAGTCTCAGTAGACCACGCAAGTGTCTTTTAAGAGTGGCAGGAATGAAACAGAAGCATGTGCATTCTGCATAGTATGCTATTCCCTGAAAAACACAAGAGAAGGAGCAAGTGTGCCTTCTGTCCTAAAACCATATAGAGGAAGGTCTCCCATTCTCAACTTGCAAGATATGCCTTTGCTTTTAAAGCATAATCACCTGCCCTGCTCCTTTTATCCTCTTCACTAGTTTCTTATCCTTCCCACCCCATCTCTTTATTTTTTTTTTAAATAAGCTTTTTCAAATATGAACTCTTTGCTCATCTTCCTTCACTTGAAACAAAAAGTTTCTTACATTGTAAGATCACAGTAATGTTCCATCTCTCTTGAAAGAAATCAAGATTGTAGCTAAGGTACCAACTGATGAACAAGTCCAGGAATAGCTCATGGCACTCACTAGCAGGGAAGATGAGAGATTTCTTACGACTGCAGTCAATACTTACAGTTAAAAATAACTGGTTGTCAAATAATCACAATTTGACAGTGCTAAACTAAATATGCTGCTGAGTAAGGAGCACAACCAATGAAGCCTTGATACCAGAAGCCTTCCCATGCTATGTCTCTAGTGCAATCAGCTTGCTTTTTCCCTAGCTATATTCCCTTCATTTTCTTCTCTACTATAAACTGCCTTCTGTGAGTGTTGCCCAAAGATTTTCATTTTTGCTACGAAATCTCTTCCATTTGCAGTAATTCTAGCTCCCTGTTTATCCATTAACTAAAGAGGGAGTATACTCTGTGATAGGTTTGGATAGATGGAGAAATATGTTACAATAACCAGATTTTTTCAAAAGTCTTGTAAATTTAAGTATGGTTTCTCAACCCAGCAATTAGTTTTCATAAAATTTGGTTACATACATTATTTTTGATACCTTTATCAAATTTAGCTGATGACAAAAAGTTACTGCTAAGATGAATGGAAAACAATCTTGCAAAATATGTTCTTAGCTTTTTTAGTTCTAATGGTGTTTTCTTCTCTAAAGAAAACACCATTAGAATGGGCTTTACTCATGGGCTCATTTACTCGAGTAAATGAGACCATAAAACTATCAATTCAAACTTTGTTTTAAAAGAATTTCTATTGGAAATGACTGTATTTTGCAAATTGCATTGTAAATAAACTCATTCTGGTAAGTGATATAAACTCAACCAATTATTTAAAACTATATTGTAAAGATTTGAAAACAACAATGAATTACATACTTCACTGCAGTGATAACAACGTTGCGCTTTGGTTCGTTGTCATAGCTCACACTTTCAATGCCATAAACATGAGCTAATTCATGGATGATTCTGCGGTGATCTCTGTTCATTGGTGGGTAACAATGACTCTTCTTTGTATGCTTGCCCTGAATTCAACAGAAGAGGTTAAGAAAGAAGAAGAGAAAAAAAAGGTCAAGTTTTCCTTCAGGAGAGCCAGGGGCAAGAAAACAATGACAAAAAGTGTTTCTACCTCAAAAATTTCGCTGTTTGACAAAATCAGTACCATAAATTGCTAAGACCTCAGTACTGACAGAAAACTCATCTGAAAATACTCAATTAATTCCCCAGAATTAAACCGTATGTTCTCTGTTGTTTCCATCACCTCAAAGTATAAACACACTCACATAGGAGTATCTCATAAGTTTGAAACACAGATCCTGATTACAGTCATTCTACTTGGATCCAAAATACAGCACAAAATTATTTTTGTCTGAATACATATTTTTCAAAATTATCTGCCAAGTTCACATTAGATCTAATTTTATTTTGCAGATTGGCTTCACAACGCACATACTGCAGACAGCTACAAAGATGTCAAATTTATCAATCACTTCCCTCTACCAAAGAAGCTCTTCATCTGTAAGTTCCTCGTGTAACAGTACCAGTAGATTCTTTATTAAATAAAACCCTAAAGTTCTAGTTTTAATCAGTTAACAAAGACCGATAATGCTTGATTCAACACTGACTATTGTAACAACATTAAAAGAAGAAACAAAGAAGCAGGGCCCTATGAGCCCTATGTACTTAATGGGCTGGATCAATTCGTAACAACAAATGCCTATCAGTGCTTGAGTTTGCTTTCACGGATTCAGGACACTGCTTCAGCTTTTGCCTTCGTATCACCAGTGAAGTCTTCTAGGTCTCTGGGTCAACAGAAAGGATTCAAGGGGAAAACAAACTACCCGTAGCAGAATAAGTTTGACTCAGGGACTTCTAGAGAAATCCCAACCTATGTAAGTTCCTAGGACTGTAGGCAGTGCATTTAAGGTCACTGAGAGACCAGAATGACATCCCACTTCTCCATCACCTCTGAAAGACTGTAAGAATGGGGTAGGAACCCAATGACTAGAGAAAGGCAATTGTTGCAACTATATACAAATAAACAAAAAGAACCCAAAACTATTGGCTGATTAGCTAAAATTCGAATCTGTTTTTAGTTACATGGAGGAGAAAAGTCCCTGGGAACAATCACTGTGGATTTACAAAAGGTCAGCTATCAAAATTAACGTAAAAAGCACCACGCGTAATAGAACAAGCCACCAGGGATACATTGCAGCTATCCTGAAAATAGAGGATTAATATATGTCTCTTAGATGATAAAATTACTAAGTTACAAAGAGTAACTGGACCAGAAACTGTAGTCAACCATTTGAGTAAGTCTTCAGCATATTCACATGCTGACAGAATGGTATCTTTACTTTGCAATTAACAGTAATAAACCTCCCAGCTATTACAACACTTCCAGCATCGACACAAGAATTTGAGGAACTCTGTAGATTCTGTACCTATTTATGATGTATGCTTGCTTTAAAAAATTGGTGATGGTTCCATGCTCTGAAAAACATCACAATTCTTGTCCCTATGGAGACAGAGTAGGATATACTCAAGCAGTAAATACACAGGAGACTGAAGCAGTGTCAGGCCACTTGGAATGAACATAAATAAGTTTTAAGAGTAAGTAGAAATGAGACAACAAAGGCCAAGGCCCATCTGGAATTACATCTGGCCAAGAATGTCAAGGACAGAAAGAAGGGCTTCAAATACATCAATAACAAAAGGAAAACTAAGGATAATGTGGGCCTATTACCAAACAGAGGGGGGACCCTAGTAAGAGGACAGAGAAGATGGAGTACATGAACATCTTCTTTGCATCAGTGTTCACTGACAAGCCCTCAAGAATCTCTGATTCAGGAGACCAGGAATGTTGGAAGGCTCGGTCAAGGACAGGGGTTAGAGAACACCTAGGCCAACTTGATATCCACAAGTCCATGGGCCCTGACAGGATGCATCCATGAGTGCTGAGAGAGCTGATGGACATCATATTGAGGCTGCTTACAATCATCTTGGAAAGGTTATGGTAGTCAGGAGAGGTGAATGAAAACTGAAAGAAAGCAAACATCATTCCAATCTTTCTTACAGGGCAAGAAGGACTCTCAGAACTACAAGCCAGTCAGTCTGCTGTGGTCTGAAATGGGCCAAATGCCAGGCACCCATGAAAAGCCACTCACCCTCTCCTGCTACAGCTGGGCAGAGGAGAGAAAATTTAATGAAGGGTCCATTAGTTGAGGTAAGGACTAGGAGAAAACACTCCATGGGCAAAACAGACTCAACTTAAGAGAGAGAAAGTGAATTTATTACTAACAAAATCATAGCAGGATAATGAGAAGTAAAATAGGTGTTTTTAAA
>VZTR01020574.1:75594-98920 GCA_013400775.1 Chaetops frenatus
GAAGTCTTTCCCCTGTGAGACGATTGCGTTCCTCCCATGGGAGTCAGTTCTCCACGAACTTCTCCAACGTGGTTCCAATCCCATGAGCAGCAGTCCTCCCACAACTGCTGCAATGTAAATTCCTCCCATGGGCAAACAGTCCTTCCAAACCTGAGGTCACTCTTCCATGGGGTGCAGTCCTCCAAGGATAGGGTGCTCCAGCTGGGAAGCAGGGCCCCCCCCCCTCCCCACTGGGGCTCCCACTGGATCACCGCCTCCTCCANTTATCTACCTGCTCTGGTGTGGGCACCTCCCTCACGGGCTGTAGATGGATCTCTGCATCCCCCATGGAACTCCAGGGGCTGCAGGGCTGCATGCTTCATCATGGTCATCAGCATGGCCTGCAGAGGAATCTCAGCTCCAGCGCCCGGAGCACCTCCTGCCCCCCCTCCTTCTCCATCGACTTTGCTGTCTCCATGTTCCTTCCCTCACAGGTTCTCACCGCCTCCTCTTCTCTAGCTGGAATTCAAACTGCACCACCACCTTTGTTTTTATTTCTTCTTAAATATGTTACCACAGAGGCATTACCATCATTTCTAATTGGCCCAGCTTTGGCCAGTGCCATGTCCATCTTCAGAGCCATTAGGGATTGGCTCTACCAGATATACTGGAAACTTCTATCAGCTTCTCACAGAAGCCAACTCTGTGGTCCCCTTGCCACTGCTACCAAAAACCAGGCTGCGCAAAACCAACACGGTCTCACATCAACCTCTGGAGAGGTGATGGGAATGGTTCATCCTCAAGGTTGTAACGGGATGACAAGAAGGTGATCAGGATTGGATTCACCAAAGGAAAATCATGCTTAAGCAGTCTGACTGTACGATAAAACAACTATCTATCCCCAGGATAAATCAGGCGAGAACAGCGAATATTGTCTACCTGGACTTCAGGAAGATTTTTGATGCTGTGTCCTATGATGTCCTCATAGGTTAACTCTGGAAGTGCAACCTGACCTGGGCAGTGAGGTGTACTGAGAAATGGCTGAACAGCTGATCTCAGAGAGCTGTGATCAGTGGCAGAGAGTTGAGTTGGAGGCCTGTAACTAGTGGTGTTCCCCAGTGGTCAGTACTGGCTCTAATATTGTTTTAACTCATTGACAAATGACTTGCATGAAGGGGCAGACACTTCCTCAGCAAGTTCACTGATGCAAAGCTGGGAGGAGAGGCTGACACCCCAGAGCATTGTGCGGCCCTTCAGAAGGATCTCGACAGGCTGGAGGGATGGGCAGAGAGGAACCTTCCAAAATTCTTTAAAGGCAAGTACAGAGACCTGCACTCAGGGAAGAAGAATCTCATGCACCAGTACAGGCTGACCTGCTGGAAAGCATATCTTCAGACAAGGATCTGGAGGTGCTGGTAGCATTGTGCCCTTGTGGCACAAGACAGCATCATGCCCTTCTGGCACACGGCCAGTGACGTGGTACACTAGGAAGAGTTTAACCAGGAGGTCATGAGAGGTGATCCTGTCCTTCTACTCAGCCCTTGTGAGGTCTCACCTGGTATGCTGTCTCCAGTACTGGGCTCCTGAGTACAAGAGAGGAAGAAAGCTCCTGAAGCAAGTCCAGCAGAAGGCTACAAAGGTGATAGGGGACTAGACCATGTCATGAGGACAGGCTGAGAGAGTTGGGCCTATTGTGTCTCAAGAAGAGATGAGAGATGGGATTTTATTTATTATTATTTCTTTTGTCAATGAGTATCTGAAGCTAGAGTGTCAGGAGGATGGAGTCAGACTCTTCTTAATAGTGCCAACCAACAGGAAAAGAGGCATCAGGCAGAAACTGATGCACAGGAAGTTCCATGTGAACATGAGGAAGAACTTCTTTACTGTGCAGATGACTGAGGACTGAAACAGATTGCCCAGAGAGGCTGTGGAGTCTCCCTCACTGGAGANTGGGCAAAACAGACTCAACTTAAGAGAGAGAAAGTGAATTTATTACTAACAAAATCATAGCAGGATAATGAGAAGTAAAATAGGTGTTTTTAAAGGCTTTTTTCCCCAACCACTCCCCTCCTTCCCACGAACAGCCCAGGGAGATGGGGGGGTGAGGGTTTTGGTCAGTTCATCACCCAAGTTTTTCTTCCACTTGGCTCAGGGAGAGAAGTCGTTCCCCTGTGAGACCATGGAGTTCCTCCCATGGGAGTCAGTTCTCCACGAACTTCTCCAACGTGGTTCCAATCCCATGAGCAGCAGTCCTCCCACAACTGCTGCAATGTAAATTCCTCCCATGGGCAAACAGTCCTTCCAAACCTGAGGTCACTCTTCCATGGGGTGCAGTCCNGCTGCATGCTTCATCATGGTCATCAGCATGGCCTGCAGAGGAATCTCAGCTCCAGCGCCCGGAGCACCTCCTGCCCCCCCTCCTTCTCCATCGACTTTGCTGTCTCCATGTTCCTTCCCTCACAGGTTCTCACCGCCTCCTCTTCTCTAGCTGGAATTCAAACTGCACCACCACCTTTGTTTTTATTTCTTCTTAAATATGTTACCACAGAGGCATTACCATCATTTCTAATTGGCCCAGCTTTGGCCAGTGCCATGTCCATCTTCAGAGCCATTAGGGATTGGCTCTACCAGATATACTGGAAACTTCTATCAGCTTCTCACAGAAGCCAACTCTGTGGTCCCCTTGCCACTGCTACCAAAAACCAGGCTGCGCAAAACCAACACGGTCTCACATCAACCTCTGGAGAGGTGATGGGAATGGTTCATCCTCAAGGTTGTAACGGGATGACAAGAAGGTGATCAGGATTGGATTCACCAAAGGAAAATCATGCTTAAGCAGTCTGACTGTACGATAAAACAACTATCTATCCCCAGGATAAATCAGGCGAGAACAGTGAATATTGTCTACCTGGACTTCAGGAAGATTTTTGATGCTGTGTCCTATGATGTCCTCATAGGTTAACTCTGGAAGTGCAACCTGACCTGGGCAGTGAGGTGTACTGAGAAATGGCTGAACAGCTGATCTCAGAGAGCTGTGATCAGTGGCAGAGAGTTGAGTTGGAGGCCTGTAACTAGTGGTGTTCCCCAGTGGTCAGTACTGGCTCTAATATTGTTTTAACTCATTGACAAATGACTTGCATGAAGGGGCAGACACTTCCTCAGCAAGTTCACTGATGCAAAGCTGGGAGGAGAGGCTGACACCCCAGAGCATTGTGCGGCCCTTCAGAAGGATCTCGACAGGCTGGAGGGATGGGCAGAGAGGAACCTTCCAAAATTCTTTAAAGGCAAGTACAGAGACCTGCACTCAGGGAAGAAGAATCTCATGCACCAGTACAGGCTGACCTGCTGGAAAGCATATCTTCAGACAAGGATCTGGAGGTGCTGGTAGCATTGTGCCCTTGTGGCACAAGACAGCATCATGCCCTTCTGGCACACGGCCAGTGACGTGGTACACTAGGAAGAGTTTAACCAGGAGGTCATGAGAGGTGATCCTGTCCTTCTACTCAGCCCTTGTGAGGTCTCACCTGGTATGCTGTCTCCAGTACTGGGCTCCTGAGTACAAGAGAGGAAGAAAGCTCCTGAAGCAAGTCCAGCAGAAGGCTACAAAGGTGATAGGGGACTAGACCATGTCATGAGGACAGGCTGAGAGAGTTGGGCCTATTGTGTCTCAAGAAGAGATGAGAGATGGGATTTTATTTATTATTATTTCTTTTGTCAATGAGTATCTGAAGCTAGAGTGTCAGGAGGATGGAGTCAGACTCTTCTTAATAGTGCCAACCAACAGGAAAAGAGGCATCAGGCAGAAACTGATGCACAGGAAGTTCCATGTGAACATGAGGAAGAACTTCTTTACTGTGCAGATGACTGAGGACTGAAACAGATTGCCCAGAGAGGCTGTGGAGTCTCCCTCACTGGAGATATTACAGAACTGTCTGGATGCAATCCCATGCAACATGCTCTAGGATGACCCTGCTGGGAGGTTGGACTGGATGACCCCACTGGGGTCCCTTCCAACTTTATCCATTCTTTGACACCTAGACACAGATTGACTCATTTTAGTCTTTCATTCCAATGATGAAAACAATGGGCAAGAACATTAGATGGACAAGCACCAAGACTATTTAAGAAACATCATCNACGGGCTGTAGATGGATCTCTGCATCCCCCATGGAACTCCAGGGGCTGCAGGGCTGCATGCTTCATCATGGTCATCAGCATGGCCTGCAGAGGAATCTCAGCTCCAGCGCCCGGAGCACCTCCTGCCCCCCCTCCTTCTCCATCGACTTTGCTGTCTCCATGTTCCTTCCCTCACAGGTTCTCACCGCCTCCTCTTCTCTAGCTGGAATTCAAACTGCACCACCACCTTTGTTTTTATTTCTTCTTAAATATGTTACCACAGAGGCATTACCATCATTTCTAATTGGCCCAGCTTTGGCCAGTGCCATGTCCATCTTCAGAGCCATTAGGGATTGGCTCTACCAGATATACTGGAAACTTCTATCAGCTTCTCACAGAAGCCAACTCTGTGGTCCCCTTGCCACTGCTACCAAAAACCAGGCTGCGCAAAACCAACACGGTCTCACATCAACCTCTGGAGAGGTGATGGGAATGGTTCATCCTCAAGGTTGTAACGGGATGACAAGAAGGTGATCAGGATTGGATTCACCAAAGGAAAATCATGCTTAAGCAGTCTGACTGTACGATAAAACAACTATCTATCCCCAGGATAAATCAGGCGAGAACAGTGAATATTGTCTACCTGGACTTCAGGAAGATTTTTGATGCTGTGTCCTATGATGTCCTCATAGGTTAACTCTGGAAGTGCAACCTGACCTGGGCAGTGAGGTGTACTGAGAAATGGCTGAACAGCTGATCTCAGAGAGCTGTGATCAGTGGCAGAGAGTTGAGTTGGAGGCCTGTAACTAGTGGTGTTCCCCAGTGGTCAGTACTGGCTCTAATATTGTTTTAACTCATTGACAAATGACTTGCATGAAGGGGCAGACACTTCCTCAGCAAGTTCACTGATGCAAAGCTGGGAGGAGAGGCTGACACCCCAGAGCATTGTGCGGCCCTTCAGAAGGATCTCGACAGGCTGGAGGGATGGGCAGAGAGGAACCTTCCAAAATTCTTTAAAGGCAAGTACAGAGACCTGCACTCAGGGAAGAAGAATCTCATGCACCAGTACAGGCTGACCTGCTGGAAAGCATATCTTCAGACAAGGATCTGGAGGTGCTGGTAGCATTGTGCCCTTGTGGCACAAGACAGCATCATGCCCTTCTGGCACACGGCCAGTGACGTGGTACACTAGGAAGAGTTTAACCAGGAGGTCATGAGAGGTGATCCTGTCCTTCTACTCAGCCCTTGTGAGGTCTCACCTGGTATGCTGTCTCCAGTACTGGGCTCCTGAGTACAAGAGAGGAAGAAAGCTCCTGAAGCAAGTCCAGCAGAAGGCTACAAAGGTGATAGGGGACTAGACCATGTCATGAGGACAGGCTGAGAGAGTTGGGCCTATTGTGTCTCAAGAAGAGATGAGAGATGGGATTTTATTTATTATTATTTCTTTTGTCAATGAGTATCTGAAGCTAGAGTGTCAGGAGGATGGAGTCAGACTCTTCTTAATAGTGCCAACCAACAGGAAAAGAGGCATCAGGCAGAAACTGATGCACAGGAAGTTCCATGTGAACATGAGGAAGAACTTCTTTACTGTGCAGATGACTGAGGACTGAAACAGATTGCCCAGAGAGGCTGTGGAGTCTCCCTCACTGGAGATATTACAGAACTGTCTGGATGCAATCCCATGCAACATGCTCTAGGATGACCCTGCTGGGAGGTTGGACTGGATGACCCCACTGGGGTCCCTTCCAACTTTATCCATTCTTTGACACCTAGACACAGATTGACTCATTTTAGTCTTTCATTCCAATGATGAAAACAATGGGCAAGAACATTAGATGGACAAGCACCAAGACTATTTAAGAAACATCATCCATAATTTTTTGAAGGAATAAAGTTAAGTAACTGTCCTTAGGGCCTAGGGGGATCAAAATTATGCTTTCTACAGACAATTAACTCCTTCTTGAGCTAAGGGCAACTGAGGATAGCATAGTTTACATGGTTCTTTGAACTGCATATACTGGGTCTTTTATGGAGCAGCAGCAAGCTAACCTGACAGACCTGAAGGTCGTATCACTGAAAAACATATGNCTCACAGAAGCCAACTCTGTGGTCCCCTTGCCACTGCTACCAAAAACCAGGCTGCGCAAAACCAACACGGTCTCACATCAACCTCTGGAGAGGTGATGGGAATGGTTCATCCTCAAGGTTGTAACGGGATGACAAGAAGGTGATCAGGATTGGATTCACCAAAGGAAAATCATGCTTAAGCAGTCTGACTGTACGATAAAACAACTATCTATCCCCAGGATAAATCAGGCGAGAACAGTGAATATTGTCTACCTGGACTTCAGGAAGATTTTTGATGCTGTGTCCTATGATGTCCTCATAGGTTAACTCTGGAAGTGCAACCTGACCTGGGCAGTGAGGTGTACTGAGAANGTAGAAATGGCTGAACAGCTGATCGCAGAGAGCTGTGATCAGTGGCAGAGAGTTGAGTTGGAGGCCTGTAACTAGTGGTGTTCCCCAGTGGTCAGTACTGGCTCTAATATTGTTTTAACTCATTGACAAATGACTTGCATGAAGGGGCAGACACTTCCTCAGCAAGTTCACTGATGCAAAGCTGGGAGGAGAGGCTGACACCCCAGAGCATTGTGCGGCCCTTCAGAAGGATCTCGACAGGCTGGAGGGATGGGCAGAGAGGAACCTTCCAAAATTCTTTAAAGGCAAGTACAGAGACCTGCACTCAGGGAAGAAGAATCTCATGCACCAGTACAGGCTGACCTGCTGGAAAGCATATCTTCAGACAAGGATCTGGAGGTGCTGGTAGCATTGTGCCCTTGTGGCACAAGACAGCATCATGCCCTTCTGGCACACGGCCAGTGACGTGGTACACTAGGAAGAGTTTAACCAGGAGGTCATGAGAGGTGATCCTGTCCTTCTACTCAGCCCTTGTGAGGTCTCACCTGGTATGCTGTCTCCAGTACTGGGCTCCTGAGTACAAGAGAGGAAGAAAGCTCCTGAAGCAAGTCCAGCAGAAGGCTACAAAGGTGATAGGGGACTAGACCATGTCATGAGGACAGGCTGAGAGAGTTGGGCCTATTGTGTCTCAAGAAGAGATGAGAGATGGGATTTTATTTATTATTATTTCTTTTGTCAATGAGTATCTGAAGCTAGAGTGTCAGGAGGATGGAGTCAGACTCTTCTTAATAGTGCCAACCAACAGGAAAAGAGGCATCAGGCAGAAACTGATGCACAGGAAGTTCCATGTGAACATGAGGAAGAACTTCTTTACTGTGCAGATGACTGAGGACTGAAACAGATTGCCCAGAGAGGCTGTGGAGTCTCCCTCACTGGAGATATTACAGAACTGTCTGGATGCAATCCCATGCAACATGCTCTAGGATGACCCTGCTGGGAGGTTGGACTGGATGACCCCACTGGGGTCCCTTCCAACTTTATCCATTCTTTGACACCTAGACACAGATTGACTCATTTTAGTCTTTCATTCCAATGATGAAAACAATGGGCAAGAACATTAGATGGACAAGCACCAAGACTATTTAAGAAACATCATCCATAATTTTTTGAAGGAATAAAGTTAAGTAACTGTCCTTAGGGCCTAGGGGGATCAAAATTATGCTTTCTACAGACAATTAACTCCTTCTTGAGCTAAGGGCAACTGAGGATAGCATAGTTTACATGGTTCTTTGAACTGCATATACTGGGTCTTTTATGGAGCAGCAGCAAGCTAACCTGACAGACCTGAAGGTCGTATCACTGAAAAACATATGATTGTGTCTGTGGTATCAACCTCTCTAAGTATACTGGAGTCCCTCAAACACTGTGGCTGAATCCAGGTTTTCTTATAAAAGAAGGAGGACAACCTCATGCACTGGCAAATATAGGAAGGTATAAAAAAATTTATGAGCAAGTTCCACTACAGGGATCAGAAGTACCTAGGCTTTCCTACTCAGTCTGAATGTTTAAACATCATCTTTGACAGTATTTCAAGCACTGCTTGAATCCTTAAGCAAGGTTTGGCACCAAAGTGATCCTGAACTACTAGGTCTCCTAAAAATCTTGTTCTTTTAACAACTAATGCATACTATATTGGAGCCCAAACAGATCTAGTGTCAAATCATAACTATGAGTATTAATAAAGTTTAGTAATATCAAACTCCCCCCAAAAGAAACCAATTCTTAGAATCCATACAGAGTATCTGAATACTGACCTTATTCACAGCTTCCACAAGCATTCTCATTTCCTTCTCAATGTCACTGACAAATTTTATATCTTTCCTGCAAGAACAGCATTCTAGGTTAACAAGGCAAGTGAGTGTACAAGGATAAAATATCTCGATATTTTATAATATTTTTCAACAAGAACAAAATTAGAGAACACAACTGACTGAAGCAGAACCTTCGTTCAAATTAAAAGACTATTAGTGTGTCATTATTACAAAAATAATCTCCCCTTCAACAACTGGAACCCAGAATACAATTCTATGACACAGTTCTATTGTCTGACTACACAATTCTACATTTTCAAATGAATAATGTAAATTTTAAAGTTGCCATTTTAGTGTTTTTAAATTACTTGTCATTAATTTACTTAATTACAATATATGATGAGACACAAAAATGGAGATAGGGTAAACAGAGTGGAGTTCTTTTCCAAGACAGAGGAAAAGTTTACTGATTTTGGTCTTCAGCTCACCTAGCAAAACAAATTATTAAGAACGCAAGAAGCAGTATAAGGCTACTTTCAAGCAAAGAAAACATTCTTGATGTGAGATACTAAGGATTTAAGTATTTTTTGTAACTAGCTTCATCACAGTACTTCCAGTCATTCACTTAAAGGTGAACTTTGTGCTCTGTACTTAAAGAAGCAGGTAAACTAACATTAGAAGTAGGTTGCTATTTGTTTGGCCACCATCCCCATGGGAATAAAAGGCTACCTGAAGATTTCGTATCTCAAAGCTGGTTAGTAGTAAATAATTCTTCAAGAGCTGGGCACTATTCCATACCAACGCAGTACCATTTTGTGAATGATGTCAGAATTTAACCAGTCAAGAAGTGCCTACCAAAGCAAGCACAACTGTCTTTGGTAGATGACCTACCAAAGTTCTGGACGCTGAAGTGAATGCATTATCAAAAGACCAAGGGATCTCAAACAAATGTACAAAATTACAACATTGAGTAGCTCAGCTACCAACATCACTTGATCAGATACAGTGTACTTAGTCCATCACTGGTAAACAAACCTTCAAGATTGAGCAAGAGTACATAGACACTGCATGTAGCTATGAGAATTCCTGGGTTTTCAGCAGAGAGAAGTATAACACTGGGAGAATTGGAAAAAAGACATGAACTGGATGGAGTTAAAAAGGAAGGGACCTCCAGACACCTATGGTGTGAAATACAGAGTCATGTGGTATGAGGTTTTGGAAAAAATATTACAGCAATAATTTCAAGTTCAAAAAAACCCCAATCTCCAAACAAAAAATCCCAACTGAACAACAAAAACCCCAACCAAGCCCACTGATAACCTTCAGGATTCAGAGGGTTAGAAAGCACATAATACACAGAATGCCAACTATGAACACCCAAATTTCAAGGTGAAGTGATCATGACAGGTAAAAAAAAAATGCATCAACAGTCCAATGAGAGGGTCCACAGGTATCCGATGTATAATATTTAAAAGTGTACTAAGGAACCAGTTAACACACTGGGGGACATGTTCAGAAAAAAAAAAAAGCCTTCCAGGAGCCTATTAAACCAGAGATTTTTATAGACCATACAGTGAGGTCTTGCACAGCCAGTGACAAAATAAGAAAATTCTCCTCTGTGTAGCTCCAGATAGCTAGATACTCCAGATGTTCTCTCTTTCTCCAGTATTCTTAATTTATCAAATAGCAGCCTCAACATCATCCATGTCCAAGTGGACATTTGATACCTGTACCAGTCTATGCTCCAACTTCATGTCAACAGATCAACCTGAGCATTAGCTTACTCTCTGTGTGTATTTCTGGAGCTTCTTAGGAAGGTCAGTGCTGAGGTGTTCAGCCAGTGGATCTGTGCTCAGTTGGTAGTCAATTCCATGCTACAAGATGGATTCCCCTTGGCAGCAGTGTATGTCCTCATGTAAAGCTATTTGGAGACTTCTTTTGACTCCTTATCAGATCTTTACAAACATATCAGCAAGATCAGCATGCAGCAGCATTACCATGCTATTCCTGATGTCCCCTTCTGTCACTGTCCTACAAAGGAGACATATTATCTTGTGATGCTTACAGTCGCTTATCTTTCTCCTGTTACATGGAGTTGTACTATATTTTGGGAGCCTTAGGATTCTGTAATTAAAGATTACACCTCAAACTCAGGAGTTCTTATAGCTTTCTCAAGTTTTCTTCATTTTTAGGTATACATTTCTTTCAGCTCTTGACAATGTATCAGCTGCTGCCTTCTTGAGGCACAGATTCTGAATGCACAGGGAGGCAGCTGTCATGTTTCTCAATCATTCTAAGATCTTGTATGTAACTTATGCTTTGCAGAAAGCCACAAGCCCTGAAATCCTGCATTACCGGAGTGATGTGCTCAAGCAAGAATAAATTTATCTGTCAGAAATTATTCAGAATACTGAGCCACCTGAAAAACATACTGTAACAGATACAATTTCCGGATCCTGCCATCTTGATGGAAAGCCAAACCTTTGCTAGACTAAAACAAATGATCATCGGGAGCAGTCAAGGAAGCAAATTCATAAAGCCATAGATTGACAAATTGCAGATTGCTGCTCTTGTAAAAAGAGCTCTGTTACTATAAGAAGAAACTAATTTATCTTAAAAACTAGATAAATGAAATCCAGTAATTCAATGTACGAAGTGATTGACTTGAGGACTAACAAACTTTTGCTTTAGCTATGAATCAGTAAGAATAGCCTTGGTGTATTAGTTTATTGTAAATTACCAGTGTAAAGTGACTACAAAGGAAACACAAGTAAAACCACTGAAAGAATGAGAAGAGGAGGAGTGTGGAAGCATTAAGGCTACTTTTCAAGGTATCTGTTCAACCATCTGCAGTACAGTGCATAAGCCTGGTCAGTTCTGTTCATGAAAGATCAACACTGCACTATGGATAGTGGCAGGTAGAAAGATGAGACAGAACTGTACTCCAAAAAACCACAGTAGACTACATATACGATGCAAAATGTTCACTTTCTTATTGTACTGAAAGTGTGTGCTGTGTTTTCTGAAAAAGGTGAAGCAAAACATTCTACACACAGCTAAGAGAATGGTCCTTATAAAATAGCACTTTTAGGTACAAATACTAATAAACTAGTAGGTCCACAATGAAAACATTCAGCTTCTACTTTGCAGTAGGCTCATTAGTTGGAAGTAAAGAAGACATACCTTACTTTTAAATTCTGAGTGGTTCCTGATGTAAAATTTTCCCTTATCTCAACGTATCAGCAAATTAAATAAAGGATTTTCAAGTAGCAAACACCCTTATGAAACCGTGAAATTTATGTAGCATTAGAACACTGGAGCAAGAACAAAACTTATTAAGGTGTTCTAAAAAACTTAGACCTGGTAAAAACTGATGTCATGCCTACAAACCTACAAGAGTAAAAACTCTTAGATCACACATCATCTAAACATCTTTTTAAAAATGTCTGATGCCTCCCTGTCATTCCAGAATGCAAAGTATTTATTGGTGTGATGTTTTTGCTATTACCTTGATTTCATATTGCCTCATTTTAGGATGTTTCAGTCTAGCAACCCTCTACGGAGTCACACTGGCATAGGCTTTGCTCCACATCCAATGTTTTAGTAATTCAATTTATTTTTAAAATAAAAGCAGTAAGGCAAAAAAAATAAATGAGACCAGTGGAAAGAACAGCAGGCTATGAGAGCATATTTCATTATTTAGCCATCACTTTTGTCTTTGTTTTGAAATGTTTGTAAGGAGCACTGAGGTGGAAGTTGGTTTTGTGTAAAAGCAGTAGAGATGCGCAAAGTACAGGTGAGAATGGTGCAAAATGATGTTCCCGTTCTAAATCTGGTCCTGTTACAGAAAAAAGCAACCTGTCAGGCACTTTTTACTTTTCCGGTTCTCATTTGGGAGGTCTTGAGAAGTGCAGATCAACTCCTTTGCCTCAACTGCCACCTACTGCCAAGGCAGCTATTTCTAGAAGAGTAAACAGAACTGTTCTGCATTTTCCAACTTGCTCTCAACACCGTGACCCGCCATCATTAAAACACATACCTTGCATCTTCTTTTAAAAGGTCACTGTACTTTGGTCCAGAAGAACGGATATTAAAAGGATCAGAATTATCATCTATTTCAAGAGCTTCAGCAAGGCGCCTAAATTTGAGGGTAGGAGAAAAAAAGCCCAAAATATAACAAAAACATAGGCAAACAAAAAAAACCCCCATATAAATCCCCCCAAGCTTCCACACATGTCATCAAAGAATAAAGTTACAGGTTACTAATATAAAATTGCAAAAGACATGGTCTGTACATTTGAAACTACTCATTTAGAACTAGAATATTCTAGCAGGATTTCTGATAATTTTATATAGATATTTATAACAGGAATCATCTCCACATTTCTCCACACTGTTTTCTAGGTCATGTAGAAAAGGATTTCTTCTCCACATAGCATTAACTTTCCAAATCTAGAATACTTCTGTTAAAAAAAAAAGCACGGAATTTAATTGCCCACCTGTTTCTCTGAAGAGCTAAGCATTCTTCATCACATTGCAACCTGAATAATGAAAGAAAAATACAATTAGAATCACTGCTGCTACTCATACTTTTCAAGCTGTAGCTTGTTGGTATCATATTATCAGAGTTTAAAGAAGTAAAAAGAGTGTGTGAGAATAGTTTATTGTATTAGAACAGACAGAGCTAAAAATAAACAAACAAGCAACAATCAAAGATCTTTAAGCACCCAATCCCTTCTCTAGGTCTTGAACAGGAGCAGCAATTACCAAAGTCGTACAGGAACTGAGGAAAAAAGCTTCTGAACTAGACGCTGTATTGGTAAATTTTATCATTTGAGAGATGAATGAAGTTGACAGGAGCATTGAAGGGATGCTAAGAAGGACTGGAAATCAGCAATGAAAGATGTCACTCCTATGAATCAGAAAAAATTACCAGTCAGGAAAAAAAAGAAAGTTAGACGTCTATGGAGGATTATGATGAACCATAAACATCAGTATTTCAACTGAACCCCTAATTTCTAGTCAACACAGCTACGAATTACAGTTTTCTGTCTCGTCTTTGAAAGGTATTTCACAACTTTATTTTCAGGAATTAAAATGTTGGAGGAGAATCAGGAGTTCCCCAGAACTTCAGTGGCACTTACAAACTTCTTCCCCGTAGACTGCATAAGTTAAGTAATTCTCTTGATAATAGTTCCTTACATAAAAAACAAACAAACAAAACCCCCCCAAAACAACCAACTATGGGGGAAACTGGTTCAAACTGGTTTACTCAGTGGCATGTATTATCTATCTTTGGAGACAAATAGTTTCATGATCCAGAACTTCTGATGGCTTTCTTCAAGGAGACTGAAGAAAGCTATCGTATTTGCACTCTTAAGATCAACCCAGTATTGTTTAAAGTCATTGCTTGAAGAGTTATTTTCTTCTCCTCAAAAAGAGGAATGTAGCCAATTTAGAGAAGCTACTCTAGGTCTGATCAAATCTGTCACATGAAAAATCCCAAGCTCTGTTAAGAAATCTAAGCTAAAGTACAAAATGCTACAGGCAGGACAAGAGAGTGAAACAAAGAAAGAAAATCCCTGCAGCCTGCAGAAAACATTCTGTTACTGTAAATGAATGAAGCAAATTTGTACATTACCTTGAAAATACTGGAATTTGACAATAAACTAGAAATTTCAGACTAAATATTTTATGTACAACTGCCTCTTTTCCCCCTGCCCCAGCATTCAGTAGACATAAAGAGAGAAGAGAGAATACTTCCTCTGACAGTCCTTGAATAAAGGCTACCTACCACAGTTTAGATATCATAATAGGAAAGACTTGTACAAAGAAAAGTCATCTCTGGTAATTTCAACTGTTCAAGGAAAGGGCAGTGTCTGGTCCACACAGAAAGATAGGTGTTAGTGACTACAACACAATAGCAGAAGTTCTTATGTATGCTGGCATTAGTTTTTGATACAGGAAGTCATGAAGCAACTATATGGGAAACGTCCTTATTTTGACTTTACACAATATAAAGGAACATAAGATTTTAACACACATAATAGACTGACTCTGAAATAATCAAATTCAATATATAAAAAAAGACATGGTAACAGAAATAAACTAAAACCAGAGATTAGGGACTTCAAGGGCAAAGACTTCAGTGTGTCAAGTTTCTGACAGAGCAATGTTGGAGAAAGTTGACAACTCCATAAAAAATTATACCAGAAGTAACAGGACAAGCTATTTCAAATCTGAGGAACTTCAGGAAAAAGAGAAAGTCACCTAACTTATGTCACAAAATTAAAATCAGGTTTGTGGTGCAAGCCAAGATGATAACACCTGAAAGTATCAATCAAAGTGAAATACAAACATGAAAAATTCTAAGAAGGGTAATATAAAAATATTGTAGTTAGTAAGAAGACGATTAGGAGGAAATATGGCCTATCAATAATCCAGAAAGGAATACTGGATGCAGAAACAGGAGATAATAGCTATTGTCCTGTCTAGAAATCTGAAAAGAAACCCAGAGGAATTCCAACAAGTTGGCTGATTAGAAAAAAACTCTGAAACCACAGTTGTATTGTTCCACGCTTAATTTTAACAACCAACCAGACAATGACAGAGAACTCATTCTATGTGAAAGCTAAACCATGAACCACCACGGAACTGCAAAATACTCTTTCAGCAGTATTGCTGACGTAGCGTCAGGCTGCATAGGAAGACTGTGAATCTTCCTACTACAGCTGGCATTTTTATCACCATATTAATGTATTTTGCATGTCACCTATACTTCAGGTACACACAAGGGCTTCAAACACGTTACTACATGTATCTCCTTACCTGGCCTGCTTCATTTCTTTTTTCGTAATAAGCCTACTGATTTCCACTGAATCCCCAAGCTGTAGATCTGTTAGCTTAGTTGCTATAGATATAGCAGCTATTCTGAAAAAGAAGAGTGGTAGATTTCATTTGAGGCAACACATAAACTTCTGAAAAGGTATATAAGGGTGCAGATTTAACCTCTAAGTGGAAGAAATAAGACAGACTAGGCATTTTCTTATTAGATTACAAAATGGAACTCTATTTCTACATCACCAAGTCTTAGGAGTATAATCTAGTTATGTAAATCAAGAGTTTACTCTCATCTCCCTCAACAAGAAGTAACACTAACAAATGGACATGCTTCTTATGCAAGTTGAAATTATGCGAGGCAAATACTCTTTCTCCTCACTTGCTTAATATACAAACTACACCTGACCATAGAGCTTTAACTATAATTTTATCTGATTCTTCCTTAACTGTGTGCAACTAAAATCTGTAAAGTGAATTTTTAAAGTACTTAGAAACTTGCTTAGAGAATATGGTTAACACAATCCACAGGGAAAGGACAAATGCCTAATGAGATCATTACTATTTTCTTTATAAAGATTCTTCCTAATTCCCTTCAATAACAAATCTTCCCAATCTCCTTTGCTTACTAAAATTTGTATAACTAAAATATATAGAATTTTTTGATGGAAATATCCCACATAACTTTCAAACAAACTCCTAAAAAAAAAACATTATATCATCCTGAAAGATCTTTTCTGTTACATTTAGATAAAAGGATATGTTTATCTCTATGTTTTGCATCACACTCAAAGAACCAACCACCTAAGAGGAAGTAGGCTAATCATATTACCTAAAACAAAAAAAATTACTGAGAGGCACCATCAGCTGCATATTAATCAGCTGAAGCCAAAGTCTACATAATGGGACATTAGATGATGTGACATCATCATTTGTGCCATACGTACAGATATTTCCTGTTCCCTTGGGCATTCTTTCACCAACATTCACTGACAAAGCCCAAAGCTGTTTCATCATTTCTCTAACATTTCTGAGAAAACTCGGATACTCCACTAATTTGCTGACCTTTACTTTGTTGCGTGTTTTTTGTTTTGGTTTGTTTTGGTTTTTTTGGTTTGTTTTTGGTTTTGTTCTGTTTTGTTTTACTTTGTTTTGTTTTAATGCTTTTTGTTGTTGTTGTTTTGGTTTGGTGATATGTAGTAAAAAAAGCCAAACTTATCTCCACAAAATCAGAATAATCTTTCAGGAACCTGAACTGCTGAAGTTATCAAACTTAGCTGGCATGTTACTATCACAAGTCAAGAGTAATTGCACATATGAACACATTTTAACTGATACAATTGCTTTATCAGAACGGTTTCATTCCCTTCCTCTTGATTTAGGCTCTGATTAGAGAAATACATATGTATTCACCTTATACATGCAAGAACACTCACTGGCTTCAAAGAACAATTTTCCTTGCATAAACATTTTTGCAGTGCCTGAGCTATGAAACAGCAGAGAAATAACAGCCCTCAAAAATCTGAATTTGCATATTATCTTCTGAACATACCATTAATGACAAGCATTTGTCAATTTAAACTGGTATTTCATAGTTGAGCCAGTCTTCTGATTTCTACTCAAAGTGATGAAAATACTGAAAATACTAAATGTCTGTACATGTATCTTGCATTCAACTTAGTACTGACTAAAACTGTTCTTAGTTTTTTCTAATTAGCACATTTTTGTCCTTGTTTTCATTAGGTAATATTAAGTACCTAAGCTAAGCTATCTTCTGTCAGAACTTGAATATGGACAATGCTCAGCAGAAATAAAGCAGCATCCCCTAAGTTGGGCTAGGAAAAAAAAAGGCCCTCAGATACCAGTTCCAAATAAAACCACTATTAAGAAGCTTTCTTTGAAAGAGGGGAAGAATCTCTGACTCTGATGTCTAACAACTAGGATACAGAGCAGAACTCTGATCACATACCAACTCTCTAGATTAACTTTTTTTACCCCCTTTCAATCACAGCCCCAGAATAAGATTTTTAAGATGACTATTACTACTGTTTTGCTATATTCATTTCAAAGTTCCAAAGCCCCACTTTCCCCTTTTCCTGGTCCACTCCTTGTTCCCTCTCATATGAGAGAGAAAAGTTTAGAAATAGGATCTAGAGACTATTGCAGTAAATAGAATTGGGCAGGACTCAGTTTGCATATTAAAGCCCAAGATTTAGATGCCAAAGCTCTCCTGCCTAAAGTTAGCTATTTCAGAATTACTTTAAACCCCTCTTTAGCAATCATCATCTCTATTGACTAGGTTCCATTGCACATGATTGGAAACATAGACAGCAAGTCACATATGGACTGCAATCACCTGCTTTCAGGAGCCTGAATCTGGACTTGACAAATTCATCTGTACCTAATTGCTCTTTGTGGATAGAATAGAGCTCCACATATGGAAGAGTCAAGCTTTGACACACCACCATAGTTAGATTAACAATAGTGAAAAAAGAAATGTGTTCTAATAGAGCACGGCTGGTAGGAAAGCTCAAGGAAATATCAAAAACCCCCCAAAACCACCATACATCAAAGTACAAAAAAAGTGAAAGAGAGTGAACTAAATATATTTAGTCAAGTCTGCAATTTAATTAAACTGCAAAGCAGTAAGTCCAGTAAGGAATTGAAAGAATTATTACCGTACCAACCTTTGATATGTATTGGATGCTTCTGAGCAAATCATACTCTCCTTTCTTCTTCCACATTCACACTGAAGATCAACCTGCCATATCATACAAGTGTTATTGGTTGTTAAAGTTTTGTCTTTTTATGGCCATGGAAGGGTGGGAAGGATATAAATTTATTCATTTTAGAAGTCCCATTTTAGTGGAATAATGGCTAACTAAATTGATGAATAGTTTTATTTTTAAAAAATCAGTATTTTAAGTTTACAGAAAAAATGTCATGCTATCAATATACAAACATGTTACAACTGTTACTGGCTGATAATTAAACCATACAATTCATCTGTGACCTTGCAGTGAATTTTCTTTAGGTATCTAACCTTTGCACAGCAGGATGTTGTCGGGCAGGGTAATGAAGGATGACATGGAGCCATACATGGATGATTACAATATAGCCTTGGAATAATACATGGCTGTTTACACTCTTCATCTATGAGACATTCTCCTTTATGACAGATTCTTTTACATTTGTGCATTCCACATTTTAACATTTGATTGCAGCGAAGTCCACAGGAAATGTCAGTGAGATGACAAGGAATATTGCTTCGCAGCTGAAAGAGGAAAGAAAGAACATGACAACTAACAGTAAAAATTATCAATGGAAACCTCAAAAGTGCTTTTACTGTTCACATCTTCATTTGTCCACATTAGAATCTTAATATTACAAGATCTTAGGTCAAAGAATCAGTTTTGCTTTATACTATAGTCCAATACAGTTGGTTTGAATGCATACGGAATAAAAGATACACTTCTCCAATTTAATCACATTAAACTCCAACTCCAGTAACATATTCCATTCCAAAGAAGCCACAAAAATCTAAGCCTACAGTCATACAAAATTGTCTAGTATTCAAAACCATTAATTATCCAGACTTACTTCATGCTTGCCCATACACCATTTCTGAGTGAGATAGGTACAGGGAGGACATTTCTCCTCATTATGACATGAATGGTACACTGTAGTCAGAGAAATATAGAAGTTGTAACAGTTTTATTAGCATACTTCAGTGGAATGCATTAAAGGAGACAGTAAAAACTATTAAACATGAGTCTGCATTTCAAAACTACACAATTTATGGGAAGGATGATGTTTCATAAAAGAATAATGTGTTCTTTAAAAATTATGGTGCCAAGTGTTTAAGTGACTATTCTCTATCATTTCTAAATTAAACAGCAGTTTAATTAACTTGTGAATGGGGTTATACTCTCAGGCAAAATTTGTCAGACTGTTTGACCCATACTATTTATTTTGTGATCAGCCAATGTAGTTCCAAGGAACACAGAAACTAACTGTTCACTAGATTATCCCACAGTTTCAATAGAGCACTCAATTTTTGGAACACAGCCTTTAATGTGTTGTGACTATTAATATGAAAAAACACCAGTGCTTTTACCAGTGAGAAGTACCATTAGTGGTATTCATTGCAAGTTTTTAGCTGGTTGGTTTCTAAGTGTAGACCCTTGGAAATAGATTTTCAAATAGACCTATGTACACTTCTCTACATTTTGATTAAAAAAACCCCAAATTGAAAAAAAAACCAAAAAGATCCACACAACAAAACCAAACAAACAAAAACCCCAAACAAACAACAATAATAAAACCCCAAAAAACCCCAATCAAAACTGAATGGCTTGACTTACCTGGATGATCACAGTCATGTGGCCTGGTGCATGTTTTTTTACACTCTGGTGGCTGAGTGCCACAGGGAACAGGAGGGTAAATCACAGATTCGCCACAATAACAAGTTAACTCGTCAAAACCTGAAAAAAAAAAAAAGTCAAATATATCCTAATGGCTACATCTATTTGCATGTTTCCTCTATGAGAAATCTTTCCATAACATGCAAATGTTTTATTCCAGCTTTGGTTTTTTAATATTAAGCACTAATATTTGAAATTAGTGAATGTATTAGCTTTTGTGGCTCCTACAAGAAAACCAGACTATGATGACTTGGTTAGGAATTATGCTTTGCTTTTAGAGTGGTTCTTTCACGTCAACATTTTGAACCAGAGCAAGCAAAGTGCTCATGTCAAGTTGAAAGCTTTGTTGTTCTACCTTTGACTTAAAAAAGGGGAGGTATCTCTTGAATTCCTTTCCAGAAGGCCCATCATCGAAATTTTGTCTTCCAAACTTCCTGACATCACTTTTTCAGACCAGACTTGCCAAGCCCTGAATATAGTACCGTAAAGATTCCAAAGAAAATTACCAGAAGACACCAAGTCTTTTTTATGGTTTTTAGTATTACGTGGATCCTCATAAGCATCTTATGAGCCTGTCTAAATAGTTCAAATCCAACTTTTTATGTTTTGGAAGTTCTCTGTCACAGGCAGTATCCATTTTATTCTGAGTGTGTTTTTTTATATTCTGTGTTTGGGAAACAAGTTTTAAACTCGTAAGATCCAAATCTCAGTGACGAAGTAGCAAAAGTACTTACACCACCCCAATGAAAACACGGCACAAAAATTAATACAACTCACTGCTTTTCTTTAGACTATTAAAAAACTGGTAGACTGATTGGAATGCAAACTACAGTTCAAACAGAAAAATGCTTAGAAAAACAGAACACCAAGAAAACATTTTTCATCATATAGAAGGAGATCTGAGACAAAAAGAGAATATGATTGGTCTATAAATAAATAAAGAGGTAGTGGATCAGGAGAACAACAGAAAATGGTGGAGGAGGTAAGAGAATAAAGGGACAACAAAAATACAAACCAACAATTTTAACCTGAAGCAAAGATGAGTGTGTTAAGGGAGCTTCTGATTCAGCAAGTTTTCTAACTAACTCTGGAGTCACAGGATTCTTCCTTCCTAGTCTACCAAAGCAAAACCTGTGGAACTCTAAACACCCAAATATTCCTACTGTCCCACTTCTATAGACATTGATGACTGCTAAACCAATATGCAGGTCCAGCCTAGGGCAGGAGTGAAAACACATTCCAGAGAGATGAGACACACAACACATACATGGCAATAACATGGCCATATACACAGACTAACACAAAGCCAACTGAATAAGAAGATTCAAGTAAAGAGGAACACTGATACCTAAGTCCTATTCCTTCTCTTCAGCTCATCAGGACTGAAGCTTATTAGTGAAGACATACACACACACATATACACTCCAAATTCACATGCACACCACATTCATCAATCTGAAATAGTAGTACAGGCTCTGTCTAATATCCATGCCTGGACAGACTCCTTTCCCAGGCACTGGCTGAAATCTTGGGTATTTGCAGAGGCAGATCTCCACCTACTAGCTATTCAATCCACCCTTGAAGCAAGCTTGTTAGAAAACTGCACACAAACCTTCATCTTTCCATGTGCTGGCACCCTGATCAATGGGTCCCTATAACTTATGATCCCATTCTCCAACTGCTCACACACAGGATACATCAATCTGGTCTCTCAGTTGCTAGCATAAAGACTATGTGCTCCTATGATGTGCAGCCAATTGCCAGCTGCTGGGCACTCACATAGTGAACAGAGAATGAGACTATGCTGAAAGATATTAAATCGTAACTATAACAAGATAGACAGTGGACACGAGGTGCACAGATCTCTATCAGATAAGTGAGTTGACCGACAGCTTCATTTGTGCAAATGGTGTCTTTTAATCTTGCCTTCACTTCATTTGTCCATGCATCTACCTTGATTCCTCCCAAATAATCTAACAAAATAATATTTTCCCCCTTAAAGTGACTTGAACCTGGCTGGATGCCCTGCACCCACCAAAGCTGCTCTATCACTCCCTTCCATAGACAGAGGAAAGAAAATATAATGAACGGTTCATAACTTGAGATAAAGGACCAGGAGGGGTCACTCCCCAAATACCATCACAGGCAGAACACAGACTCAGCTTTGGGATACTGAGTTTATTTCTAATAAAATCAGACCAAGATATTGAGAAATAAAATAAATCCTAAAAACACGTTTCCCCTATCCCTCCCTCTTTCCCAGGCTCTACCTCCTGGCCCCTCAGTGGCACAGGGGTCAGGAAATGGGGCAGTTGATCGCACATTGTTCTGACGTTTGATCACACATTCATGTTGCTGCTCAGGGAGAAGAGTCCTTCCCTGCTCCAGAGCTGGGTCCCTCCCATAGGGAGCTCTCCATGAACTTCTCCAACATGAGTCCATCCTGCATGCAACAGTTCTCCAAAAACTGCTCCAATGTAAGTCGGTGTTCATAGCGTGCAGTCCTTCAGGCAAAGCCTGGTCCAATGTGGGATCCCCTAGAGGGTCACAGGTCCTACCAGGAAACCTGCTCTAGTGCAAGCTCCTCTCTCCACAAGTCTGCAGGTCCCTGCCAGGAACCTGCTCCAGCACAGGACTCCTACCAGTTCACAGCCTCTTTCAGGCATCCACCTGCTCCAGTGTGGGGTTCCTCTGTGGGCTGCATGTGGATCTCTCTATCCCTGTTGACCTCCATGGGCTGCAGGGACACAGCTGGTTCACCATGGTCTTCCCCAACAGCTGCTCTGCTTCAGCACCTGAGCACCTCTTCCTCCTTTTTTTTCACTGATCTTAAGTGTCTGCATAGTTGCCTCCTCTCCTCTCTGTCTGCAATTATATTGGTTCAATACCTTTTTTTACTTCTTGAATACATAATCACAGAGGTGTTACTGTCATTCATGATTGGCGTGGCCTTGGCCAGTGGTGGATCCATCTTAGAACTAGCTAGCATTGACACTGGTGGACAAGGGGGAAGCTTCTAGCAGCTTCTTACAGAAGCCAATCCTGTAGCCCCTCACTTCCAAAACCTGGATGCAAGCCCAGTACACCACTGGCCCCTGATCAGCTACATCTGTACCCAAATCTGCTATTTTTCCTATTATTAGTGTGGTTATAACAGCTCCATACAACTACCAGCATTCTGTTGGCCTTGCAAAATCCCATTCTCAAAAAGGTTCCCTATACCTAGCTCCTTCAATTACTTGTGAAGCTCAGATGTCTCTCTCACCCTTACGGGCCAGGAATAGATGTGAAGTTTCCTATCCGAAACTTTTTCCAGCTTTTCAATGTTTTTTGTTATGTTCAGAAATTTCTCAAGTCTGGTTATTTTCTATGATCTGTTCCATCAGTTAAATCTCAGGCCAGATCCTACTCATTTGCCCATGTAGCTTGAAGTACAGCAGTTAGTAAAAAGAATTGCATTTTTTATCTAAGTAGACTAAATTACAATAAATTACAGCAAATAAGAATGTTAGGGAGAACAAAATATTGTAGGTTAGAAGGGAGAAGTACAAAGCAAAAGTAGAAAAGATTCAGAATGTCCATGAACTTCCTGTGGAAAGGAAGCATGGGAAAGAGTAATGCTTTGCTGTCCCTCACCACAAGTCTTGAAACAACCTATAATACACTATGCTTCAAAGCTACAAATCTTCCTTAGTCCAGGAAGAAGAAAGACCAGACACCAAGATCTTTGGAAGACCTCAA
>VZTR01020574.1:99039-151232 GCA_013400775.1 Chaetops frenatus
TTTAATCTTGCCTTCACTTCATTTGTCCATGCATCTACCTTGATTCCTCCCAAATAATCTAACAAAATAATATTTTCCCCCTTAAAGTGACTTGAACCTGGCTGGATGCCCTGCACCCACCAAAGCTGCTCTATCACTCCCTTCCATAGACAGAGGAAAGAAAATATAATGAACGGTTCATAACTTGAGATAAAGGACCAGGAGGGGTCACTCCCCAAATACCATCACAGGCAGAACACAGACTCAGCTTTGGGATACTGAGTTTATTTCTAATAAAATCAGACCAAGATATTGAGAAATAAAATAAATCCTAAAAACACGTTTCCCCTATCCCTCCCTCTTTCCCAGGCTCTACCTCCTGGCCCCTCAGTGGCACAGGGGTCAGGAAATGGGGCAGTTGATCGCACATTGTTCTGACGTTTGATCACACATTCATGTTGCTGCTCAGGGAGAAGAGTCCTTCCCTGCTCCAGAGCTGGGTCCCTCCCATAGGGAGCTCTCCATGAACTTCTCCAACATGAGTCCATCCTGCATGCAACAGTTCTCCAAAAACTGCTCCAATGTAAGTCGGTGTTCATAGCGTGCAGTCCTTCAGGCAAAGCCTGGTCCAATGTGGGATCCCCTAGAGGGTCACAGGTCCTACCAGGAAACCTGCTCTAGTGCAAGCTCCTCTCTCCACAAGTCTGCAGGTCCCTGCCAGGAACCTGCTCCAGCACAGGACTCCTACCAGTTCACAGCCTCTTTCAGGCATCCACCTGCTCCAGTGTGGGGTTCCTCTGTGGGCTGCATGTGGATCTCTCTATCCCTGTTGACCTCCATGGGCTGCAGGGACACAGCTGGTTCACCATGGTCTTCCCCAACAGCTGCTCTGCTTCAGCACCTGAGTACCTCTTCCTCCTTTTTTTTCACTGATCTTAAGTGTCTGCATAGTTGCCTCCTCTCCTCTTTGTCTGCAATTATATTGGTTCAATACCTTTTTTTACTTCTTGAATACATAATCACAGAGGTGTTACTGTCATTCATGATTGGCGTGGCCTTGGCCAGTGGTGGATCCATCTTAGAACTAGCTAGCATTGACACTGGTGGACAAGGGGGAAGCTTCTAGCAGCTTCTTACAGAAGCCAATCCTGTAGCCCCTCACTTCCAAAACCTGGATGCAAGCCCAGTACACCACTGGCCCCTGATCAGCTACATCTGTACCCAAATCTGCTATTTTTCCTATTATTAGTGTGGTTATAACAGCTCCATACAACTACCAGCATTCTGTTGGCCTTGCAAAATCCCATTCTCAAAAAGGTTCCCTATACCTAGCTCCTTCAATTACTTGTGAAGCTCAGATGTCTCTCTCACCCTTACGGGCCAGGAATAGATGTGAAGTTTCCTATCCGAAACTTTTTCCAGCTTTTCAATGTTTTTTGTTATGTTCAGAAATTTCTCAAGTCTGGTTATTTTCTATGATCTGTTCCATCAGTTAAATCTCAGGCCAGATCCTACTCATTTGCCCATGTAGCTTGAAGTACAGCAGTTAGTAAAAAGAATTGCATTTTTTATCTAAGTAGACTAAATTACAATAAATTACAGCAAATAAGAATGTTAGGGAGAACAAAATATTGTAGGTTAGAAGGGAGAAGTACAAAGCAAAAGTAGAAAAGATTCAGAATGTCCATGAACTTCCTGTGGAAAGGAAGCATGGGAAAGAGTAATGCTTTGCTGTCCCTCACCACAAGTCTTGAAACAACCTATAATACACTATGCTTCAAAGCTACAAATCTTCCTTAGTCCAGGAAGAAGAAAGACCAGACACCAAGATCTTTGGAAGACCTGAATTAGACAGCTACACTGGTTGCTTGCTCTTAATGAGATGTGATAGGTGAAGAATCTTATAATGATAAGTCCTTTAGTTTCACTAATCAGGATAATGGGGACAGAGTGCAGAGAGGTCGGATCCAAAGGGAGGAAATACAGTATCTGAAAACTTTTTTCTTTTTTAAATGCACTGTCTCTAATGCTGACATTATTTTCCCCAAGAGACGTATTCCTGTCTTGAAGTAGACTGGGTATGCATGAAGAGACCCTGGCACAGAAAGGGACCACACTTACCAGCACTGAGGAAATTACAGTGGAAAGTAAAGTACACAGAGGTATAGGGAAGCACAGAGGGGTGTAGATGCACTCTAGTAATGCACCTTGGTGTCAGCCCTCACCATTTCTAGCAAAAACAGTAGTGGAAATGAAAGCAGGGGCAAGAAATCTAATCTAATGAGCAGGCAAATGACTTACAGCTGACCATAGCACGGCATTTGATACCACAGCTGATATAAACCAACTGCAAAGTGCTGGCTAGATAGGTGAATCAGAGTCAAGAATGGTCTTCTGAGTGCTGAGAAGGACTCACCATCAACTACATGGTCAGAATCATACAAAATCATACAATGTATGCCTCTGAAATGCCAACTAGCAGCATCCAGAGAAACCAGATAAGAAATCTTTTTAGTTGATTTAGCTCTGGACAGATTCAGAATAGGAAACTTCAGGGACACAGAGGTTTAAGCTAAATTACCATAATAATCTGGTTCCTGAAGTAGGTAACCGCTTTTCCTGTATTCAGAAAAATTTCAGCAGGGAAGACTGACCTCTAGATTGTATCATATTCAACAGTGGAGCAATTTACAGTGAAAGCATCCTATTTAACAATGGAGGCAATCCTTAAGTCTCCTTTAATCTGAGGGTGAAATACAATCCTCAAAAATACTGCAGCAATGTGGAGAAGTTTAATGACCTTAAATGTTAAACCCACAGAATTCAGTAAAGAAAAACAACTGCTCGGAAAAATCCATGCATTCTGACTCAACTAGACCAGAAGTCACTAACAGGACTCCTAGTACATTAAGATTACTGTTTTTCTTTGTCAAGAGAAATGTTTGGACACAAAAATATTTATTTTTCTAATGAGAGATGCAGTCAACATGCACATCATATTCATAAGCTATTAAGACAGACTACAATGCTGTTTTAAGCACAGTGAGCTTCAGAGGCTCTAGCACCTTCTCTGATCCAGGATGTTTCCATGAAAAGTTCGTCTCCATAAAATTGAGGTCTTTGACTATGTCCATGAGCATATAATACAGGAGAGACACATATACTACTGTAGCTAAGGCACTTCAAGCTGTAAACAGTATTCTTATAATCTATATCACCTGTCTTTCTCCTTTTCAGCAATGTGAAATAGATCACATTAAATGGTCAGAGTAAGACAGAGATATTAACGTATTTCTATAATAAATAACAATTATGTATTTTTGCACTTAACTCACTTGTTTGCCAGCATGTTTGACAACTGCCTCGATGGCAGGGTTCTTCACATCTATGAAGCCCACAGTTGAGTTTACGACCACAAACCAAAGAGCACTTATGTTCTGTGTCCTAAGAGACAGCAAAAAAGAAAAAGCAGAATTAAACTATAAACCTTATTGGTTATTTTTCTCTTTGAGGTCACAATCTAATTCTAATAATAGACTGGCAAAACTGCAAAAAATAGCTTGGGCCAAATCTGTGCAGTTTCTCCATCACTGTATGGACACTATTTTTAATGCACATTCTGTTAAGACTTCTGTTACTGACACAGCTACAAGGTTTATGCATCTTCTAGTAAGTAATAGGCTTTCCCTGTCCACTCTCTCTGGAATCATTGGATTGACCAAAAGCACCGTCACACTGATTTAACTGCATTTAGGCTGAAACGTGGTTTTACATTTATAATACCTACAAAACAAAACTTGCAAAATAAATGCACACACACAAACTTTCTGAGCATGACCAATACTGCAAATAGAGAATTAAGATGTATAAAAATGGAAAGATACAAAAGAAAAAAAGACTGTTAACATCACAACCAAAATCAAACACACATCACATCAAACAATTTTATAAAACCACATGTACACTTACCACACAGCAAACTTCATTACACTTGTGTCGTCCACATGATCTTTTCTTGTTGCATCGTTTGTCACACATGAATGTAATAGCAGCTATTAAAAACAAAAAAAAAAAGCCCCCCAAGTCCTAACTTTTAGGTCTTTGCATATGCTGAGAACAAAAGCTGCTATCACAGTATTATGCTAAGGCTGTTGCACGGCATGGTCTAGGAGAGACTAACACAGGGTAAGCCAGCAGGCAAACTTTTAAATCGCTTGTTCTCCCTCACTAGTTCTCCACATGGGCACTTGCCTTTCTTTAAAGAAACCCTTATTGAAATGGATTTTGGAAAGCAGAATACATGAAGCTAGTTTATTTCCCCTTAACCTTCACACCATAAACTCCACACAATAGAACAAAGAAAACAGGGCATTCTGATACACTGAAGTACCACAAACACCCAATTTAAGACTGCTTAAATTGGTGAGGCAGTAAAAGTTAGGTAAAAACAACTATGGCTATATGCTCATGAAACTACTGCTAGCAAAGAACATCCTTATTACCATACACAGCTCACAAAAGGAATCACTTCTGGATTCCGTAAGAGCAAAGTCTTCATAGACAAAAGCCCAAATTAGGAAATACGCTTACTACTTCCTTATATATCTTGTAAATAAATACCTCAGTATGACAGGGGTCAATCAAGTAAAGATTTCACTGAGGGGAATTTTGAGATGTTACATACAGAACACCAAGAAGCATCAAATGGGAAGTCTCAGATGCAAAGACCAGCTGCAAAGATCAGCACTATACCACATGAAGCAGAATCAAAGTTCGTATTTCCCCAGAAACATAGACAAGATCAGAGCAAAACTATTACACTGAATCTGAACTGTGGAGGCTAACCAGAAGTTATACAGGATGATGGGAGGAACAGGAGGGGGATGGCAACCTATCGAATATGGCAGGTGGGGTTAAGAAACTGTTCAAAATAAAACAGACATTGTCTGAAATCTCTGAGATCAAATGTGAAGAAGTCTTTCCTTACATAAAAGATGAATGAAAACTAAAGATGTTTATTTCAAACCTTTTCCCAAACCTAGCACCATGACCAGTACCGTGAACAAGCAGGCAGAAATAACCAACTTGGCATGGAAGTATGGATAAAAGATGCACTACAGATCAACTGTTTGCCAACTTTGCCAATCAAACCCCGAATTACTATGAGCTGTGATAATTTTTAAACAATTTTACATTACATATGTATCATAGCCTTGTACCTTTATTTCTGAGAAGAGCACATGGGATTTCCTAGGAAACAAACAGGGAGCCATTAGATTAAAACAGATGAAACAACTGAAACATACTCATCTAGAAAACACTTGGTCACATGAAAGAAGAAACATACTCAGTTTCCATGTCTATAATACATCTGTTTACAAAAGTGAAATAAAAACGAGAAAAAAATATCCTCAATCTTTTAACACAATATTTGTTCCTTAAAGATTCAATACCAATTTTAAAAAACGTAGTTTTGTATTCTCCACTTAATTCAGCAGAATTAAGTGTCACTGTAAAGTGAGAGAATCAGGCTTGTCCCAGGAAACCAGAAATCTGTGTTATGGAAACCAATAGAGTTCTCCCAGAGTATAGTGACAAGAGTGCAAAAATTTGTGCTTTAACCAACTGTCCCAAAAATGCAAGTCTGAGAAAGGAAGAAAGGAAGAAGCCAAATGCTATGATCTACAAAATTATACCTAAAGACCTCAATATGAAAATAAAATCCAATGGATGAAAATAATGTTCTTGACATTTGAACCATTCATCATAACTTTATCTTCTAAGCTGTCATTTCTGAGTATCACATTTTTCATAATTGATTTAAATTATCACTGTAGTTCACTCTTTTTTAAGAAGCATCTTTCTGGTGTGAGAAATTTCACAAACTAAACCCAGAACCTCATTACTTGTTTTCAGGACTCAAAATGCAATCTAAAGCCTTCTACCTCAAAACTACCTTCAGTGAACTTGTAGTAGAAAACTGTTCCAATCCCTAGCAAACTCTCAGTCATTTCTACGCACCTACATATTTATACATTCAGAAGCCATTTGTACTTGCAGATGGTATGTACACAGGTCAGAAAAGTCATCAAAGCTTCTGTGATAGTAGCCAAAATTTCAAAGCTATGACAGTAGCATAGCTTAAAAATATAATAATTACTAAGTAACAATAGCTGAGGATCTGCAGGATCACTATATAAATGTACAAAGAACGGGAATCAGTAACAACATAGTCTCTACAACACTTCTACAAGGAGTCTACAAACTATTACTATGAAGTTTTAAGTAGGCAGCCTTTCTTCTCAATTTACTCTTGGCAACACTACCATTTCTTACGCTATTTAAATACTCCAGGACAATATAGGACTTTGCAGACTGTTTACACTAATAGAACTCCATTCAAACTCTGCCAAAATACTTTAAAAATTGTGCTCGTAGTAAATAGCATGTTACCACTTCCTTATAATCTAGTTACCATCTATCAGTTAGTATACAACATAGGTGCTGGCAACTAAGGAGTACAGCAGTTCTTATGCTTCTTCAGCTCCTTTTTCTCCAAAAAAGCAGCAAAGATTACCTGTTTCCATGGTTACACACTCACCTTTTTTTTGAAGCCACACCTACAATAAATATTTGATGTGTGAGAACATGGTCTACAGTCTCCTTCATGGCAAAGGCTTTCACATGTATGAATGAACTCTAGCAAAATGAAAATACAAATATTAAGAATTAAAAAAAATCTACAACCTAGAACATCATATTTATTAGGAGCATCACTGGTCAAAGATTTTAAGCTTATGTGCAGCTGTTTTTTATTTCCTGATTTTAAAGCATTATTATGAACACACAGCCAGACTGCAGGCTCTACAGTAGTTTTTACACTCATTTTGGTTAAAACTCAAAATCACTAACAAAACATTTATTTCTTGAAATTAAACATTTAAAGACCACTTTTGTTTTGTTTTCAAAACTCTTGATATCAATGGATCAATCTAAGAACAAGGACTCTGTCTATTTACTTTTAACAAAGAAATCAGGTGTGCGGGATCTGCTTCCAGAGTAATGACAGAGGGAAGATAAAGGGACTTGGGGGGTAAGTACATCTGGCCTAGGAATGCAACCACAGCCAAAATAAGACCATAAAAAGACTGAGCCAGGAGGAAGGTTTTATGGTAATGATGAAATATGTATGACATTTCTGTGAATTGTGGTGCATATGTATGTAATAAAGGTATAAAAGCAATATGCTTGCAGAGAATCAGAATGCACACAAGGTGAGCTGCTCCCCCTGCAACTGGTGCCATAATAAAGAATGTCTGCTTTTTAATGCTGCATTGGTGTTAAGGAGTTCCATCCACCTGACTTTCGGTGAACTTTGGTGACACTATGAGATACTTCAAAAACTCTGATACAGAAATTTCTAATTACCATAGCTACCACAAGAAAGAGGTTTGCCACATGTTTTTCCACACGATGGGATAGGATCTGTGCAAATTTTACGTTCAACACATCCTAGTTCCAATAACTTGCTAAGAGGAGTCTGACCGCAGGGACAACGATATACAACTTGTGGAAGTCGTGGACAGAGCTGGCAAGGCTGAGGATGGCATACTTGCTTACAGCTGTGCCTCCCACAATTTAATTTTCTGGGGAANTAAAAAATTAATAGGGAAATTACCTAAGAGTACCACAATAAGTCAGTGTGAATAGAATGATCTTTTTCTTTTTAAAATACTAAGTTATAGTGACCTTACTTGCCACATATATTCTGACATGAGAAGCTCCCAAAACCATCAGAGAATTCTTCCTTTGATCCACATAATACTTCTTTAAAGTTGTTTCCACAGTAACATACTGAAAGAACACAATATTCCATAAAAAACAACACAAGAGAATATCAGTGACAAAACATGTCCAGCAAATACAAAAAGTGAAAAATTGCTAGTCAATTTTCAGAAGGATAAAGAAGTTGCTTCCCTTTAGATTTATTTCATCAATGAAAGTTTTTTTGTCCTTCAGAAGTCGGAATTCCAGCATTATTTGTTTTGATAATGTGGTACTACGCACACAAGAAGTTTATTTATTAAAGTAGTATACATAGCAAGTTAATTATTACCTTAAAAGCTGAGAAAATTAATTTTTGATTTTCTGTTTAAACTGTTCTATAAAATTATTTATATACTGACATACATACTCAATTTAATTTCCATTCAAGACTAAGCTTAGCAAATTTTAACAGTAATCATGAGAAGCTTGTTAAACTGTGCTTTCCTATACTTTTTTCTATTTTTCTTCCATGTACTGTCTAATTAATTCTTATAATTATTGTAAAAGATTCAGTAGGATCAGAGGACAAAAGAAAGGATTAATTAGTCCAAACCCTCACCAAACACACAGTCAGCAATGAGATCAGACCACATTACTCAAGTGTTTTATTCAGCTGGTCTTGAAAACCTCCAAGAAAAGAGATTTCCTTACAGCTAGTTACAAGGAATTTAAACTCATTGTCTCTCATCCTTCACACATGCATAGCCCGTCTCTGTCCTCTTACATTACTTATTAGCTACTGAAAAGCCTTTCCTCAGCCCTCTCAAGCTAAGGAAGTTCACTATCACCAGCCTGGTCCTAATAAGGCACATGCTCCAACAGCCCGATCATCATGGCAGGATTCCAACAATAGATTTTGGTTGTGTTAAATAAAACCTGGCACTTGCCTCTTGGTACTGATTTTTTTCACCCTCTTGTTTTCATTGTATAGGGTGGATATCCATAAAGCATTTCAGTACTTACCTCGCTGTACTGTTAACTGGCAAGGTGAAC
Organism: Chaetops frenatus; assembly: GCA_013400775.1. Lineage (NCBI taxonomy): Eukaryota > Metazoa > Chordata > Aves > Passeriformes > Picathartidae > Chaetops > Chaetops frenatus. The sequence goes on from VZTR01020574.1 coordinate 107,839, forward strand.
ATTTTCCTGCATGGCACACTTGAGTACAGCTGTGCTTTCCACAGTTTAAAGCATTTCCACAAACATTAGAACAATGAATTTTTGTTGATTGGCCACAGCGAACTGAATGACTGTAGAGAAATTAAACCATAGCCTGTCAGCTACCTCGACATTTATACAGTATTTAATAAAAAGGTAAATATATTTTCTGTAAAATGCCAAAATCTTCAAAAGGAAGCATAATTTATTAATGAAAGTTTTTAGGAAATAACACCTCTATTTTTTCCTTGCTTCTCCTCTTATACCTCACTAAAGTAAAACACCTATCACAGTAGTTAGTCTACAGAATTTTTCCTGAAGAAAACGGGGGAAAACAACCCAAGGTGAGACTAAAACTTGAACCTAACATATGAACTCATGTATGCATTGTCAGAAAAGCAGGTATTTCCAATACAGACATCTTTCTGAAGACTTAAACAATCCTAAATCCATGGAGCACAATGAAGATAGGGATATGGGCCTTAACAAATCAGTAGACTATGAAAATAACTAATTAAATTGTCAAAAAATGGGACAAAATAAATTCTCTTATTTTTTCAACCCTGGATGGCTCATACAATGGCTGTAAAACATATATTTGAAATAGTAAATTTTAGTAATTTGAAATAGTAATTTTAAAACATCCTAAAGTTGGTGATGCCATGCCATACACCCTGGATGTTTACACAGTACATATGAAATGCTATTTTGAAGCAAGTTTTAAGTATCAAATGTACTATTACAAAAATCAGCAATCTGGTAAAGTAGCTGACATCTGGGAAAAAAACCCAACAAAGTTGTTGTATCTATTAAACTTCTAAATGAAAGACAAAGTCAGAAATACACAACAAAACAAACAAAACCCAAACAAAAAAACAACCCCCCAAAATAATAAAAGGAAGCAATATTATTATGGAAGATAAAATTCAGTAATCTACAGGCAATTCATTTTTCTGCTGAAGACAAAGTGCTTTTACATACAAATACTACCACAGAAATTGCAGTATTTTCTGAAAAATTAAGATTGTGTAGTAGTAGATTCAAACTCTGAGAAATAATTGTAAAAGTCTGAAAAATCTTTTTTCCAGAGCAAAAATGCTAACACTGAAATCAGTTTATGTTTGTTTTGCTTCTGTAAACAAGCTAGGCAAACAATTTATTACACAGAATTAGTTCTAGGGAACTAGAAAAAAGGGATTCTAAAGACTCAGGCCAACTGATTATGAGATCACGCATAGTATAGGCAGTACCATATTGCTATTGGCAGTGACACCATATTGAAAGGGTTAAAAGCATAGTTTCTACACATACTTGGGCAAGAATAAGATACATTTTAACCAATACAGAAGCTAGCAAGTATTAAGCCACAAGCCAGAGACACAGCATGGAACTTGGCAAGAAATAGGACACAAAACTTGCAAAAATGAAAGACAAAGCTTGCTAAACCCAGTGAGAAAATCGCTGAAACGGCTAGCAAGAGACTGCGCATGCCTAGAGGAGAAAGGTGAAAAGGGCACGACAATGAAGACGTCCAGCCTTCATCAGGAGACCACCAAGGAAGATGCAAAGGCCTCCTCAGTGAGACCACCAGGGTGCACTGCACCTGTGCCTCGCATATACTAATGATAATAATGAGTACTAGGAAATAGTTTGCATAACCAAGCCTTTTCTAAGGAAAACAAAAAATATGCATAAAGTATAGCCATATATTTTAAACTGCTGTGTACCAGGGTGTGCAAGTGTTTGGAAGAGATATCCCCCACACACCTGGCACGCTGAATAAAGCAAATACCCACTTCTTGGACTTTGTCTCAGAGGCGTCTCTTGGCCCAGTTTGGAGCAATTCAATATGCACCAAACATGCAAGGAAAACAACATAGCTTTCAAGTCTGGAATACACTACAGACTTCTGTGTACAGTTTCTGAGAAAAGCATGTTATTTTTGAAATTATTATTTCTGGAATTAAGTAATTAAAGACCTCACTTAATTCAGACAGAAAATATGTGAACGTTTTTCTATTAATTTCTCTGAGTCTTCTAGCAAATAAAATGAATAAATACTAGCACAGGATTTCACAGACTGCTCAGACAATTCAGCTACATGTATCATAAATTGACAAGTCTTTTTTTGTTATTCTTACTTTCTTTCTTGAAAAATTGAAAGTAACTGCATTTTTTCAAAACATTAAAATGCTCCAAATCATTTTAACCACAAATAAAAGTTACAGTTCAGATTAAACTTTGTTCAACATATTTTTAATAAACTGTAGGAAAGAAAAAAATTAGTTTATAAAAATTTCAACAGTTCTTTTGTTTGTTTACGATAACTGAACTTTTGTTTCCATGGTAGAAGCATTCTTACCTTGTTTGTCCACATTCACATGTTTTTGTCACAAAGGCTGGGCACGAAGGGCAAGGTCCTGGGTGGCACAGACTTAGAAGTAAGTCAAAAAAGCAAAGTTAACTTCAGCTTTATTACACTCCCAGAGACACAATCCACCATGACCCAACCCTCAGTGGTTATCAGAACATTATACAGGACTCCTATACGCACTCCTGCAGGGCATGAAAGCAGTCTTAACACAAGAAAAAAATTTGATTATTACAATTGCATCAGTCTCAAAGATCACTAATGTTGAAGGAAAAACTGTATTACTGCTGCTGTCAAATCAACAGTACTACTAACAAATCAACTCTGCTACCGACTTATTTGATATTTTGCATTTCACCAGCAAACATGCATCAACTTGACTGTGTTCATCACTGGTAACATCCAAAACGATAATCTTCTGTCCAAACTGTTAACATATTTATTTCTTCAGTGATCTTAAACACATTAGAGCTAAAAACTTCCCTATTAATTTCTTCTTTTGAGCTAGTGGTTTCATCTTTGACCTCAGCACTTTTAGTGCCACCAGTAAGAGGTGTTGCTCCTCTTCCTGTAAGGTAACACATGGGAGACACAGTGAGTCAGTCTCAGGTTTTTTCTTACTATTCTGTGAATGTCATAAATTCCAGTCCTTTACATAAAAGATCTTACCTCCTACTTCAAGAAACACTAGATGTTCCCTATCTGCTTGTAAGACCTTATCTGGGTACAGACAAGCCCAGGTTTGTGCAATTATACTTAACTATCTTGTCAGCACTCTTCCTTAGCCAGCTCCCAGTTCCCTTCATTTGCAAAAACAGCAGCTCTCATTTGGAGCAACTATTATTGGCCAGCACTGACCAGTACAGACATCCTAGCCAAAAGAAAAAGAAAAAACCCAGAAACATCAGAAAACCCCATAAACACAGACTACCCAGTTACGGTAACTAATGAACTCCTCAAGGGCAGTAACCACATAAGTACTAATTAGTACACCAGTTACTACAGTCATATGCCATATAGTTGAGTCATGCCTCCAGCTTGTCAACAGTGGTCTGGCTTCCTTTCTTCCCCTACTGCTCCTCCCAGTTGACAATAAGGCCTAATCTATCACTCAGCCTATGCCCATGTCAGTAAAGCCAAGCAACTACACAATAAACCAATTCAAAACAATGAAAAGTCCCCATCACATAAAGCAAATCCAAAAAACATACAACCAAAACCATCACAACCTTCTGTCTTTTGACAGGTCAGTTTTATGACACACTGCAGAGTTGAAAAAGCACCAGAGCAGGCACAAGGAAATGGAGAAAAAAAGAAAAACTGGGTGGATACATAGGAAAGCAAGAAGAAAGCAAAACCACTGACTTAAGTAAAACTGTACTGTGGAACTTCAGACACTAAGAATTAACATGTGTTCTGCAACATACAAGAAAACCTATCTTACAAGAAAACCTCTTGTAAAAGGACTGCACTGTATATTTCACTCTCTTGACTTCAATTCTCACAGATCCACGTAGGATTCTAAAGGCTGGATGCCAACTTACAAACTTGGGAATCAGATTAAAGTAGATATGAATTCAAAATACTATGGTCTAGGTCATAACTTGGAAAAGTGAGAAGGCACATCATCTTCAGAAATCTTGTCATGTTGAGTTTTTCACCTGGCATACTACTTCTCTCAACACTCATATTCAAGCAATGTTAAGATTTCTTCCATAACCCCACTCCTGGCACACTTTCTGATGATACTATATCACACAACAGCAATTTATACTGATCACGAATATTTTAAAGTTGTACATCCCAGTAACAGTAGACTGCGGTCTTACAGAAAGATTTTTTTTGTTACAACAGTATCACACAATTAATTTTCAGACATCTCAAAGTTTTGACAATGTGTGTTTCTGAGATAGTTTTCTGACCTCTTTTTAACATGAAAAAAAAATTCTAGTAATGCAAAAACTAATGCTTTGAAACCAAACTTCTGACTACAGAAATAACTATTCTTTATGCATCCCCACAGATACACATGCTGAAGTCTCTGGTACAATTTAGTTTACGCAGAAGCTACGGTATGCCTACAGTTCTAGGATATACTTGATCCATACAACAGTAGTTAAGACTGAAATTCAAATTTCTTTCAGCACAAAGACATGCACTGGAAGCGCAGAAAATACTCTTTAGATGATAAAGATGGGTGATACCTTTGGAATTTTAGTCCTGGTTTAGGGGATTAAGCAAAAAGCTAAGTTAAATGACTTGACCGTACTGCAAACTAAACCCAAAAAGACAGGCTGAAGACATCAGTATTCACTTCTGTTTGGTGAATTCAGAGGGGTTTTTTTTACTGTAACTTCATTATCTATCATCAGCATGGATGTAGCGGGTTTTGGTTCAATAACTGGGCAGAAACACCAATTAATGTAGTAGTTTTAGTTCACTTCCTCACACGGGGCATCAATTTAATGTAGTGGATTGAGTATTTTGGCCTAACACCAGTGCACTCACTAAACTTACTTACTCATTTTCTGCTGTGAGATAAGGATTAGGAGAAATGCAAAGCAGGCTCAAAACCTTAAAAGGTCTAAAGACAGTTTTATTAACAGAACTAAAAGGAAAATACTAAGAACTATAATAAACTTTCAGACATATCTCCTCCCCCCACCTCATTTTCTCTTTCTCAACAACAACATAACAAGACAAAACTTGAGACTTTCAGTCAGTTTACCACCTCTAAAATAGTCTTTCTTCAGTTCACTTAGGGAGAGGAGTCTCTCCTGCCATGTCATGAAGATTTTTCCACAAGAAAACAGTTCTCTCGTGGCTCCAGTATCACTGCGAATCAGCTGCCTGGAAAAGAAAATCTGTTCGCAGTGTGAAAGTCCCTTCCCTCAACACACAGTTCTTGCCGCAACTGCTTTTGAGGGCACATCTCTGTCTACTGGGGTACTATTTTAAGGATGAACTGTTCTGGTTGACAAGCAGAGGGTCTTCTCTCTCTCTGGAAGCAAGGTTTCTCCTATCCCTGGGTCAAGGGTTCTCCTCTCTCTCTGTTCAAGTCTCTCATTAGACCACAGCTTCTTCAACATCTGCTTGCTTCAGCATGGGTGCTTTTGCTCAGGCTGCAGTTAGAACGCTACATCCCCCCAGTCCCATTCATGAGTTACAAGGAATAGTCTAATATACCATAGTCCATCACCATGGCTTTATATAAGAATTTCAGCTTAAATAATCTCCTCTTTCTCCTCCCTCTGGGCTTTTGGCTCTTTCTTCACTGACCTCGGGGTCTTCATGTTGGTTTCTTCACGTGTCTTCCCTCTTCCTCTTACTCGAGAGAGGACTGATGTCTGTAAGTTTCATCTGTGCACTGAGAGAGTTAGTATCTCTCCTGGGCTCTGCTGTTGGTCACATGATCTCTGCTGAGCAGCAGCTGAAGTTCCTGCAGACTTTTCCCGGAGAGAGGGGAGGCAGAGGCAGCAGGATCTCAGCCACCAGGCCAGGATTCAGCTGTGCCACGATCTCAGCTGCGCCTGACCCAGTCGAGTGGGCCTTGCTCAGCTCAGCCCAGTCCGGCCCCATTGAACAGGCAGGGCCTGACCAACCAGGCCTGGCCCTGGCCGGCCCCATGAGCCCCCGTTACCCGTTCAGAAACCAGAAGCAAGAGAGCGATTCCCAGGCCTCTCCTTTATTAAATGTGGATCACAGAGGCGTATTCAGCTTCTTAAGTGGCTAAACAGAGTGTCCATCTTAGAACTAGCCAGCTAATTGGTTCTCTCAGGCCTGAAGGAAGCAGTCAAGTTCCTTACAGGTAAAAAAAATCACTTTTTCAGCCCATGACAATGGAGGATTATTTTGCAGTATACTGCTGCTGCTTTAGAGAACTGGCATATAAGAAAAGTTGTGAAGATAGACACATCTAGACAGAGGAAAAATTAAACTTCCATTTGCCTGACAGTGAAAATACTAGATACTGCAGCAGAACAAAAAAGGGACTTCCACTGCTGTGGAAAAGATTACAGCACCAAAGAACTATGAAGGAAGTCCAGCTACTAAAATTTAAACTAATAGAGAGAAAATTTCATTTACTGGCTTTGTAAAACCTTTCTCAAATGCTCTCAATGCCTTTCAGTTGCCAGAGAGAACTTCAGAGCCTTAGATAAAATTTTGCTTTGTCATGAAGTTTATTATCAGGAACATTTTATTGAAGGTTAAGCTAAATGGTTCTTTGACGTAAACCTAACAGTGCAAAATTAATTTCAGTGTTTTTAAACTAAAAATGTGACGAGAACTCACCTTCAGAAGGGTTACGCATGCCATAGCACAACACTAGCAAAAGGTTTGCAAAGCATTCCCCTTTCAAACAGCTGCTTGCCTGTTCCTTAGCTCTCCCAAATCAGCTGTTTATGTAAATGGTTACCATTTCAATAAATCTGAGTAAATATCAGGTTTATTACTAAACCAGTTGATGTGCTCAGGCCTGAGCAGCAAGACTAAGCAAGAGTTGACTTACCAGATGGATCCCCGGCACGATGAGACTAACACTGTCAGTATTATTTAGCTAAAAATAGATGACTGAGAGTTTATGCTCACTGTTTAACACCAAACTGCCTGCTTCAGAAACTTCCACATAACCTTGTGGAGTTATCTGCAAGAACAGTATCATTTTAAGAAATTTTCCCAACTGCCATGAATAGAGGTTTGTTTGTCGGGTATTTTAGGGGAAAGCCCTCCCAACCAAGGCCTTTCCCCTAAAAGGCCCCCTTGGCCTTTCTCTCGCCAAGCCCTGGCTGCTCAGGAAGTGTACCATCAGATTCAAGTGTTTCTGTGCTAAAAATATAATCAACTCACTTCAACTTGCTGATTTGGGCCTATAAAAGCTGGACCCACTTTCAGGGTGAATTTGGAGACCTGACCTACGGGTGGACTCACCATGTAGGACTTTCTGAATGGCTGGGAAGGGTTCTCCAGGTCCTCACTGCAAAAAGGGGCTTCCCAGTGACTGTGGACTCTGAATGATGGTAAAGTATTTAGGCAACTGGTGATGTATCTTTCTCAATCACTATCCTTTCTCTTGTATAGTAACGACTATACATACTATGCATTACCTTACTTATTTTTGCTTGTTGCTAAAGCCAAGCACGTAGTTTTATTGAATGCATCTTTTTATTTTTGTGTTACCTTGTAAAACAAGAAGACCATTATTTCCACTGGCATCTGTGTCCTTTAAAATGCACCTGTCAATTGTCAGAACACCAGTGTACACTACCTTTACTTATTTTCACCAAAATGGGGTGGGGTGTTGAAAAGGAAAAACAGAACAGCTTTTAGGATATCTGCAAACAGAATGACAGTTCTGGTTCAAACCTTATGACCTTATGGGGATATGTGGGAGGAGGGGAAAATGGCACACAGCAAATCCACAATCCAAAGAAATAAACGCTTGCAAGAAAAAGTTCTGAGATCGTCTAAACTTAAGCAAGAATCATGAAAAAAATTCCTGCCACTTATGGCAACATCTAGTCTTGAGTACTCTCTTGAGGAGAATCTCTGCCTACACATAGATCATGATCCAGACTTATCATCTGCATTAAAATAATAAAGCTCTACATCTCTAACTCCACCACTGATACAGCAAGAGGGAACCAGGTTTCTGCTTGCTTTTTGATACAGCAGATGATGGCTGCCTGTGTCCTCATAAACACCGAGGATTCCCATATGGGAGAAAGAAGTGTCCAAAATATACTGAGGAATGTCCAAAATGGGGTAACACTTATGTTGAATGTGCATTCCTCTCCAGTTCACTAACATAAGTTAGAGAGTGTAAGGAACATCCATTATCTTGATCTGCATGCCTACTGTTGCCTTATCTCCAGGACTGAATGATGTTATCATGGTTTTATTCACGTGAAACATAAAGCTGAATGGTAACATTTTTAAATATGCTACAACTGGTCACAAATTGGGAGTCAATTTTCACAGCTTTTATGCAGATCAGATTTTTAGAGACTAAGAATTTGTAGTGCCCCCAATATCACAGTATTGTCACCACTCTTCAGAAGACTTCCCAGAAAAGAATGCAAAAGACTAAGCTTTTGCTGTAGACTAGGAAAGAAAAGAAGTACATCTGCTTCCAAGCCCTACAGGAAAGTCTGTCAGGCAACAAATTGCAGTCAGGGAGTTCTCAAAGTGGTTAAGAAGTCTGCTTATTTCTGACTGGGTAAAAGATCTATCCATGAACATATGCCTCTCCTGAGATGGAGGCTCGCAGCTGGCCTCCAAGAGAATGTGTTCTGTTCACACTACCAGCTACATCAAGTGTAGTCTGAAAGTTGATCTGATCTACCACGGTTCTATAAAGTAAGAAAACAGCTATGACACTTAAATGAAATAAAATGCAAATCTGTGTGCATAAATATATAATACATAAATAAAAATTAAATCTAATATTGAAAAGAAATCTAATACAACATTTTCATGTAAAGAAGTATTATGGAATTATTCTGACATTCAATAAAACGCTGAAATATATTTGAAACAGAAACACATTAAATACAAAGTCCAGAGTAAAGTTGTACTTAAGTTCTGAGTTTTAGCAGATCTTGGAAGATGTATTTGTTGGAATGACTGAATTTTTTGACTGTGTATCAAGAGCAGAAACAACTACTTCTATTAAAAATTTCCAAAACCAGAAATATGAACACATGTTAAGGACCAACTTCCCTACATGGAAATTGAAGCTAGCTATAAGAGAAACAACATATAATTTATGTTTCTGACTGGCAAGCATATTTATACATTGAAAAAGATCATATTGTGGTGTTAATCTTAGCAATGCTACTGCACTACTAAAAAAGAAATCTAATGTAGAACACCCAACACTGAAAACAGAGGTGCTCTCCTTTGCCTCTCTTCACTGCATTATATTAATAAAATGTTAGCAAAACCAATCTGAGTTACATATACTGATTAAAATCTCCATGACGGATTCTGGTTAAACCATCTGATGGTCTCAACAAATAAAGAAATACAAATGTCCTTTTATCCTCAGTTTACAAGCCAAAAAAATGAAACAAAGGACAGAAGTGGTCTTTCAGTTTAATCAACTAGCACTGATCTCAAATTATGATCTTCAAACACTATTACACAAATAACAGCACCTAAAAAATCTGGTGGATAACTAGACATGTTCAGAGTTACCTTCAGACACTATTATTTCTCTACTTCAATGAAAATTCTTGAAACCAAGTCAGATAGCTGGTTCAGTTCCTAAAACATAACAGAAAGGTTGCCACAACTATTGAAGACCTCCTGTTCGTGCTCTCATGTAAACTCACTTTAGACAGACCAACGCAAATAGCCTCCATTTTTTTCAGGCTTCAGCTGAACTATAAACTTCTATAGGTTCTAAATTTCTAAGCATATTCTGGAGTCAAAAAATAAGCAAATACAGTCTTCAGAAGTTTTCTCTAAATCATGTATATGTTTATAATATTAACATTTACTTACATGTTACAAAGATGTGGACAGTCCGAACACTGCCTCTTCTTTCCACAAAGTTCCCCACAGCTATGTGGGATTTCATTTCTATTCCATTCAGGATTGTGCACCTTACCTAAACCACATAAAAGACAAAAAAATATTTATTGCTTTGAATACCAGACTGCATTTGTGAAAAATATCATACCAAAGAGAAAAGGGGTACTTTAAATACTGGCAAGTAGTCTTCTTTGACAAAAAAATGACACATATGTTTATGTTTTTCTGTACTGATACATACCCAACTTCTTTAAAAGAATGTACCACTGGAATAGCAAGCTCCAGAATAGTCTTTCCTTCTGTACTCCTAATCAGCAGACATGCAGGTAGCTGATACTTTCTTTACATTAAACTGATAAAATACATGAAAACTAAAAGCTCCCTGTAGTCTGTCAGGCTGCACAGCAGCTAAGGAAACTGAAGGGTGAAACTCCCTTGCTGTCTCAATGCAGCAGAGAAGAAAAAAAAAAGGAACAACGCAAAAAGATACCATTCCCAAAAAGTAAGATCTACCTGGTATGGTGATGAGGAACAGGGAATTAAATGAGTGGGCAGATTATGAAAGTCACTTCTGTAAAGAGAAGCAGACTTTACATTAATCTAAATATTAAAGGTTGATGAATTTTGATGAATGAAGCAGAAGTCTTAAGAAGTATGTCAACTTCAAGTATTCTGTATTTCAGGTAAGCACTAAATTGTCTTTTAATTAATCTGAGAGATTACCATCAAATCTTATAGCTCTAAGTGCATGAGATGGTCATCACTGTTAAGGTTAATTGCCATCATTAACACTCTCTTGGCTTTCCGCAACAAAGGAATTAAATTACCAGTGAAGCAACTGAGCCAATGTTACAAATCTGAGTTGTGACAATCAAAAGCAACAAGAAAATATATTTTTGGTGACATAGTTACATAATTTTAGTTTTTTAATATATCTTTGTATACTCTACAAGTATTAGGTTAGAAAAATATGAATAAACACTACAGATAGCATTTATTCACCTGAGCAACTGAATACCCAGTAAAGTCCCAAAAACCTGAAGCTTCAGAAGAAAAATAAGCTAGGAATTTCCTCATGAAAGGGAGAAAACCAAATCGCACTTAACCACACTCCACACAGTACTTTGCATCAAGAAGAAGACAGCTTTGCATAAGTGACTGGTGATATCCAAATTATGTATCGTTAATGTCAAATTATCTACAGAAGACTAAACTTTAATGTTACTACGTGGTGCTTTGCAAGTAGTAAGTCTGTAGATCTCCTAAACCATGAAATGGTCTTAAGGCTCAGGAGAATTTCTTCCCTATTTAACAGACAGATGCCCTGTCTTAAAATGTCTCATTTTTGTTTGGTCTAATTTTCATTCATGGTCAGTTCGTTCTAACTGAATTATTATCCCTATAGTCATAAAATTTCACACATTGTCATACAAGAACTCTGTCTTAACTGCGTTGCACTGTTTCTAACTGATTCACTAACACATTTAGATAAAAAGATAGAACTCTCCTATTTTAGCAAATCTAGCTTCTTTAGGGCAAGTTTACTGACACAGTTTCTGTCTCAACTTCAGAACATTGTTTTCTAGAAAGTGAAGTGAAAGTTTCCAGTGACTCTGATTTAAGGAAAAGAAAGCTACATGAAAACAATACAGATTACAGAATGTAGATTCCAAACAAAACTTATTCACATCTATGCAATTAAGTAACATAATTAATTTTTCCTTTTTGTTTTATGTTTATGGCTTGGTGAGTGCTGCACACAATATATTTACCTTTTTTATTTAACACATATCTACACAGAGGTCTGAAAAACCTGAATATTTTTACCTATTTAAGCACTATGTGTCCCTGAACAACATAAAACACAAAACTGCTAAATCAATTTAAAGGTTTAGGTAGTTGTATCCTTGAGTTGTGTATTATTTTGGTGTATCTTGCCACAAAGAAATACATAACACATGTACGTTATTCCATTCCTTCTACAGAAGAAAAGCTTTCAAGATACCAGCCAAAATCTACCATTCTTCCATAAAAATGACTATTTTTACATAATGATTTTAAATTATTTACCACTTGGGACTTAGTATTTCTTTCTTTTTATTTTTCAAGCAGCACATATAGGATTCTCTGTGCAGCCACCTTCCAGTGTCAATAAAATTTTTCAAAAATTCAGTTTCAGGCATGTAAGCAAACAAGAACCAATACTGAAATTCATATTGACAAAAAAGAATCAAAATGACAAAACTGTTTTTCTTTCCAAAAGCACGTGAGAAACTCACCACAGAAACAAGTGTAAGTTTTAGGAACTTGCACAGAAGCATTCTGGCAAGCTGGACACCTCCAACCACTATTGCCATCTGTAGACAAAAAAAAAAGATAAAAAGGACTTGAAGTAAATAAAATACCTCATCTGCAAGCCTAGAGTAAGTTCTTCTACTTTGTTTCTTCTCACAGCTGCAAATAAATTAATTTTTCCACTTACTCAGAAGTGGTGAGAAAACATGTTAATAAAAATACATTTTATACAGTATCAACACCAACCCAGCTGTGGTATTTCATTTCAACAGGCTCTAACTTTTTATTGAAGCAAAGCTGAATTTTAAACTTCCAATTTTTCTATTATCATATGCCCTGTTATAAGACATATAGCTAGTCTTCACCATATCTAAAGCTGTGAGAAAAAAAAAGTGTTAAGAGAGGGAAATTGGTGAGGAAATCATAATTACTTCGCACAAAGCACCACCTGTATTTTCCTTTTCACTATCCCATCATGAGTTTGTGTTTTGTAGAAGACGAATTTAGCGTTGCCTCACATCCAGAATAAACCAGTGTTACATAAACCAGAAAAATGTAATTTATTAATTTAAAGTTGATAATACCTAGATATTGACTAGGACATTATTATTCAAGTTAAATAAAATACTATTTTATCAAATAGTAGTTTACTTGTTTCTGTGTTTCAGGAGGGTGCTGGTTACCAGTAAAGGAAGAACAGTGAAATGGAAGAAAAGCGAAAATAATGAAGTCTTCTCCCCAGTTCAGTACACATCTTGCTATTAACAATATGAGTCTGAGAGCACTACTGAACATAAAAGGGGTCCTACATAGACACGAGAGATATGTTTTTGTATCTATATATAGATACTAAAAAGAAAAAAACTGATTAACACTTTCTGTCTCTCTTAATTTAATCAATTCAGTGCTGGTACATTAATAAAACTGGTTTTAGAACTATTCTTCCCTATTAAGAAATCTGACCAAGGCTCATAATAATTTCATGTTATGAAAGCAGAAGGGATTGCAAACAGAAAATTCTACCTATGACAAGACAATTGCAGTGCAATGACAGGCAGGCACACCTTGGTGCACCTTCAATTAGCTTGAACAACTAACGTTACCCATCATAATGCACAACGGAAATTTTTTTCACAAATTGAAATCATCCAAATTACAGACTGCCTCGACAGTCTAGAAATGCAAACCTAATGCATGTCTAATCTTTTCAATACTTTATGCCTATTCATACCTCACTTTATCCTGGCTCATATTACCGTGCCACCAAGATTGCTGCAGAGATCTGTATGATTATGGGCTGAGCAGCTCTAGGACAGAGGCACTGGCATATACTCTCATATTCATGGTCAAGCATTTCCTGACTGAGACATTTTTTTTCTTCTAAGTGCCAGAAACTGAAGGATCTCAGAAGAAGCAAATCAGAAGTGTTGAAAGCTACAGACAAAAACTGGCAGTAGACAACTAAAAGGCGTATTTGCTGACAAAACTGTAAGCACCTTATGTGGCTCCTCCTAAAGCCATCATACTAAATACTACAGGATTCCTTATGGGATTACAGTATAATTCAGTACATTATACTTAATTACTGCATTAATTATTTCTTTCATTCTTATTCCATGTTATGTTTTCAAAAGCTGTGAAGGTAAGTCTACCCTGAAAGCTTCAGGAGGCCAGCAGAAGACCTCTCCTATCTGCAACTCCCCTGGAGCTGGATGCCTAGTCCTCTACAAGCAACAGCTTCTCCTGAGTATAGTGAAGGTCCCCATAAAATAGAAACCTATTGAAAACAGCCTTGCAATATATATTGTCTTCTTTGTTATCATTATCTTTGCTCGAAGTATATTAGTGCATGTTCACACACAAGTGACATGCATGGTTGCCTTCCTCCAAAATTAGAAGTAATAAAAGTTCTGTTCCAGGATTCAGGTGCAATTAATACGGTAGTATAGAATGATAGTAGGATGACTCCTGACACAGATATTTGTAAGAAGTGGTCCTGTAAGTACTCCTTACAAATGCTGACTACTAAAGAAAGTGAGAATGAAGATGATCCTACAGAAAGAACATTCCACTTTCATGAATCTTCTCATGAACAAGAGTAAAGTAGGCAGAACTGCAACCAAAGACACCAAAAGGACAGTCATCAAAGCAGAGTCAAGACACCTCATTCCCTTTTACCAGAGATTGTTTTAGTAATTGCTACCTGCTCCTTCCTTCTGGGTTAAAAAGATTCCTTACTTGAAATTCATCAGAATTTTTGGTAATTTCTATTCTGACCACTGAAACTCAAGAGTTTAGAAATACTGTGTTAGAGGCCAACACTGGACTGGTACAGATCTGGCATACTTGGAAGTGGAGCCCAAAGGCAGAATAGAAAGAGACAGTTCTAATACCTCAAATATCTCCAGTCCTTCTAGTCAAAATGAAAATACCAGTAAAACTATCTTCTCTACAAAAAAGGCACAGAATTACTTAAATGTTTGTTCTATCAATTTAAAGGCACAAGTTAAACACCACTTAAACATCAGTTTTTAAAAGAAGTAGAAGAAGGAAGAGGGCAAGCAACAACCATTTCCCCTTTATTAACAAAGACCTCGTGTGCAGTAAAGGTATTTTTGTCAGATTGACCTTAGCTATGCGATACCTCCTTATGGTCACATTCCTTCAGGACACAATTCAAAATGTTAGTAAAATGCTTCCTTCCTTACAATAAGGAATCTTTCCACATGATGGCAAAGTGATACCCAGCAGAGCGCTTCCTCCTGACCAGGACATCTCTAAGATACAATAAAAATCCATTCTCTAGTTCTGAGTGCTGCTGACAGTCTACATCGTGGAAATAAAGATGGGAAAAAAGTGTGTTGATGTCTTCACAAATGACTCAATCTGGAAGAATGGGTGTGGGGGTCATTAAAAACATCAAGCCACCCAAGTCGGTTGCAGAGCCAAGCACAGCTTGAACTTCTGAACTTTGGGGAAAAATGCACAGGCTTAATAGAAATATGACTATTAGCTTCTACAATCAGGATGGGCTTACAGCTAGTTTTAATGATGTGTGATGGGGGCAGCGGGGAGGATACATGTTCAAGGGAGAATATTTAGTATGGGAAGTCTATACCTTCCTAGTACCTCAACCCAATGCAGAAAGGAAGAGGGCAACATGCAGCTGGGAGTTTAGGATAAAAGGAGGCTGCATCCTCCAAAAACTCAAGAGACTTCATGGGGGTATGGCCTAGTGGACCCCCTCCCTTCATTTGAATAAAGCTGCAGGACACCACTGTCTCCTTTACTGACACTGGCTTTTCACAGTGCATCCTAAGGGGTATGTAATAAAAGGTTAAGCATAAGTAATATTGTAACAAGATGTGCAGGTAAAACAAGCAAGATAACAAAGAAACCAAGATAGCAGGGCAAGTGAGAAAATACCATCAAGAGCAAGTTTTAATGAAACTTGCAAACTGCAAAATTAACTAAAAGCAGGTTAGACTGAAAAAACAAGAATCACCAGGCACCTGCTGAAGATAGAGGTAAAAAGTTTAAATGTGAGGAAGACTCTAGAGGCCTCCATTAAAAGACCACCAGAAGCCTGATGACCACCACAGAAGGAACTAACGCATGTGCAAAAGCAACAAACAAAAACCATGACACAGTTTTATGCAAATAGGAGTATGCTAATGATATGTTCCAATTGTGATGTTGTGTGGAAGGAGTTTTAAAATGTAACTGAAGGCTAAAGAAGATTAAGTGAGTTTTTGGTGGAAAGATCCCCTTAACTCCCAGTGATGAATAAACAAATATCTGCTCTATAGCTGTCTCACTAAAGAGTTTTATTTTCTTGCCTGGTTTTGGGATTCACAGCGTGATTTTCCACACAGTAGGGAGTCAAGAGAAGTACCCACTGGCTCACTGCAGTTGTCCACTGTGAAGGGGCTTTGGTTCCAGCAGAAAGTCTTTGGTGTTTAGAGTATGACTGCTAGATGGTGTCATGAATGGGAGGACTGGGAAGGTTCCTTAAGAACACCACAGAGCAAGCAGACCAAGAAGAGAGCAATGCCTTATGACTCCTCACAGATAATCAGGAGACTCTTTCACTTGCCTTGGCCAAGGCAGCTGACATTTTTGAGACTGTCAAGACAATAGAAGGCAAAGAAGTCTCTGAGGGAGACATCTTCAATATAGCCCAAAAAAAGAGATACTGTAGAGTATGAGAAGACCTTGTTACAGTAACCTGGGTTCTAGAATTGGAAACAGTGTCTAAAAAAAAAAAAAAAAACCAACTTTTTTTTTCCCTTCCAAAACCCAGCAAATTATGGACTTAGGTAGATTACAATGTCCCGTTTCTCCTACAGCAGACAACAATAACCGCCAGGATTCTAGTGAGTTTCTCATTATCCAAAGCCTGAAATGGAGAACATATACTGAAACAACCTATGGTAAAACAAATACACTCTGAAGTACAAGATCTAAACAAGATGGGGCATCAGAGCCTTGCAGGTCAAGAAGTATGTACTGGTGTCTTTATTGGACCTATAGTATCAATTCTACTGAGGCCACGACCTTTAACTTCAGTTAATGATTAGCTCTAGTTCTCTCATATGCAGAATGCACTAACATATTTAGTCCACAAATTCTTACACAAAAAGCAAATAGCCCAAAATTTTGCTATTTTAAAAGCTTTCAGGATTCAGACATCTAAGGTTACTGTCTTGAAAGATAAAAGCCCCCTTAAGCAAGCAGTTACTCTTTTGTCAAGGAGTAAGCTGTTCCAGGGAGATAAATCAATTCCAAAGAAGGTGAGTCACTCAACAATCACTCTCAGTTTGCTTATAAAGTTTGCCAATTAAGTTTGGGTTTTAACCTCCTGAGAATGTTACATTTCTCCCATGTGCCCACCTCAGGGTAAAGTAGTACCTCAAGCCATTTTGAAATAAACTTGCCAAGTGAGAACTGGGGCTCACTACCAGCCCTACCCAGAAGCCTGACTCAATGCATCTTCTACAAAAAGAACTTTGCAAACAATCCTTTCTGAAGGAGATTTACAGTCTGTAAGAACCTCTGGCCAACATCTGAAACTAGGTGACATTGTATTTTGTCAGTTTGCCCAGAGCAATACAGAAAGACAAACAAATAATAGCATACGCTGAACAAACAAGGTACAGAAAAAAAATAAGCCTACTTCAGGATTATCATCTTCAGAGTGTGTCTACATCATACAACTGAACTGAGCAGTGGCTGCAATTCAGCCTTAGCTTACATCAAAGCATTCAAAGGGCATACCGCACTGGTTTAAGAGCTTTAAAACGTGGTATAATACAAGGAAACTGAAACAGTTTAAGCTGATTACAAAGGCTGAAGCTTTCTGTCTTCTCTGAATTTCCTTTCATTGCAAGGCACCAGGGATGGATTTCAGGAGTACTTTATCTGAGAAACAAACTAAAAAGTAGTTGAGTAAAAGTGGACAACTAATGCATGAAATGAGTCTTCTGCTTGACTGCTCAGCAAAGCACAGATAAGAGATGAGACATTTCTTGGTATGTAAAAATACAGCCATGGAGCTCTGTGTCCTGATGTACTGATTTCATTGAATGATTTTATGTATCCAAATCTGGAAATAAGTTTTAGCTAAAACACTGGAAAGAATCGAGTTGTGAGGACTATATAAGGTATATAAAGAATTTGTTTACAGCTTACTGCTTCCAGTGAACCATTTGTACCTTATGGCTAAATTTTGCCTTAAACAAGCTGTTTCAGTTTGTTTAACTAAAGGAGAAACTTTGAACTAAAGGAGAAACCACTGTTAAGCAATGGATACTACAGAGGCAGGGTACAGGTGTTTTTTATGCCAATTTCTCTCCTGCACCACAAGCCACCATCATGCAGCTGCAAAACTCTGAACTCAGAACCTCTGTTCAGAAAATTTTTCCAGGCACACCTAGACACATACACTCCAGCGCCCTGTTTGACACTCTCAGACTTCTAGCCCCTTCCAGAAACAAGACTTTGCAGACCCAGAACTCCTCCTGGAGGAGGTATTGGAGTGTTTACTAGAAAAATCAGGGTTATAAACCCCCCAATTTTTGACGTGTATACACACCCTCATCTCCGATGGACTCAGACTGCATACCATGACTATGGACGATGCCCCCCCCCGCATGTCACTGGAGCCATGGGTGGTGACAGACCTCTCTTTTCCTCTGTTTTTCTCTTTCCAGTTTTCCTCTCTTAGGGGAATCATACACTTCAGAACGGCTACAATATGCCTTCTTAAATCCATTAAATTTTTTTCCACTTAAGGTTTCAAAGCAGTTCTAATAAAATTTGTTATATCAATTATTTAGTGTTGTTTTGCTTTAATCCACCCTCCAGGATCCCTTTAACAATGAACTTGCTTGTCTTGCCCTAGAAGTCACGTTGTTATCTTAAACAGTATTTCCAAACAGTTTTCACTACATAAGCAACACATGAATTTGGCTATTATATATATTTGAGAATATATAACATACGTTATATATAGAATAGGTATACATAATATAGAATATATATAAAATATATATTTGAGAAAATACCAACCTTCAGCTTGTGCAGCTGGTGATCGTGCCCACTTCTTAATGCAATTCAGGTGGAATACATGGTAACAATTCTGACAGCTCCACACTGGGGCTAGTATTCGGACGACCTCACAGCATACCATGCACTCATACTTCTCTGTGGTCAGCTGTTCAATCAATGACCCTGCAAATAAAATATATTACTTGTGCATAAAAGAACAGTTAGCTGAGAAAAAAACTCAAATTCCAGTATTTCATTTAAATTACAATAAAACTTATTTTACCTCTGTGGCTATAAATAAGGTAATAGTTTACTCCTAGAAGATTCCAGTTTGATACTTGCTATGCATTTTTTTAGCTTCAGAGCAGGAAGGAGTATGAGATTCCTATTAAAGTGGCAATGCAAATTCCACTTTGACAAATAGCAATTATTCTGATCTTACAAATTAATAAAAAGTTTTAAGATTGGCAGAAGTTTGATATTTTACTCATCACTTTATATGGGAAACTTATGTTTGCATATACTTTAAACCAAAAAGATTAAATACAGAAATCTCTGCCAAAATTACATTTAATTCCTATCCTTAAATATTCACAGGAGATGACACAACAAATATGAACAGCGGAAGACCTGGAGTACAGGAATAAGCCCTTAAAAAATGAGTGCTTTAGGAGTGGAATTACTGGGAACGACAATCAAAGTACAGGGTTTTTTGGGCCATTTGAAAGAACGTGAAAAAGTACTTTGAAAATAAAGCAAGAACCCTCCATTGAAGTCAGAACAGCCTGAAAACAGATGTGCAACCATAAGAAAGGCACCACATAGCTTCATTTCTGTCAGATTAATTCTCACCCAATCAAGGTAAGCCTACCAAATACACCTTAGAAATGTCCATAGGATTTTAAAATATATTAACTACAAGTGTACAGTGTAAAAACATACCATTTTAAGATTGTGCCAATACAAGTGTCAGAGACTGAAATGTTATGGTTTATGGCTTAAACATTTTTATGAAGGAATTTTGCCTATTACAGCAAATATATATAACAAAAACTGCATGAAGACCACTGCACCCTGAATGGGGCCCCTGGGCTGAGGCCCTCAACTGTGAATTAAACTGCCTAAGAAATAGAGATATAGAAAATTGACACTGTTGTTCAAAGCATCTGGGAAATGATGGATAAGACTGGAAGAGCATGCATCCACAGCAGGGACGTCCAGAAGCTTTGGGGTGGAGGCTAATAGTCCCAGGTTTATCTGCTGCCAGGCTTGCAGACCCCAACACCAAACACAGGAGGACAAGAGGTTTTGGATGTGTGGCATAGCCTCTAGTCAGAGGCAGTGAACATCCATCCTCTGTTGTGTAGACTTGCCCAGCTGCAGGACCCCCCACCTTGGGAAAGCCTCATCTACGGGACATCCATGTGAGGGACAGCAGAGGGGATGTCACGAGCCATCAAAGGCCCACCCCAAGGGGTCCCTAGACCCTGCACCAGACAACACTGCACGTGATACAACATGATGCAACAGATCCGCAATCTTGCAGAGGACAATGTCAAATCTGCCCCCTTCAGGGGAGGCATATGGGCATTCCCACCTGGGCCATGATTAATCCACTGGATTCTATATTTTTGGCAGGAGACCCTCACCACCAAGAAGATCAGAGGGAGGGGAACAAGAAGACATCCTTTGAACCCATGGAGGGGTAATATGTTTCTACTTAATCTGTCTCTGTCACTCTCTCTGTCCTCCCCTCCCCCTCTTTTTCTATTTATTTCTCTTTTTTTGTCTTTGCCTCTTTTACCATTAAATAAAATATATCACGTTTTTGGTATCAACATCTAACCTCATTTATGTTTTAATCTCATTTTTGAGAACATTCGAACCCTAGTACTTTCGGCTCTATTCACAGAGTTCTCTTTGCTCCTCTGTGATTAGACTGGATTGCAACAACAAGGAAAGCTCAATTTCATAATGAAGGAAATACAAAATGAAAATAATAGAAAAAAAATTACTGTCAATTCAAAATGTGTTTGTACCACATGTGACTGCAAGCAATCCCATGGCTGCCTGGAAACTTGCAAGTGTTAACAGTTTGCCCTCCTCAATATGATTTTCAAATTTCTTTTCTAAATTTGAATTTCTCCTGCATCACACCCCACAACAATTAGAATTAACAGTCATTTCTACTTGTTATCCCATAATTATTATCTGCCATAAAGGAAGATTCCCATGTTAAACATACTTCTTTTCTCCAGAACACTAAAGCTATACCACACTCAGAAACTGTAACTGTCCCAGAAATAGTTAAAAACCCACAATACCCAGTTCCCTGAAAACAGTGGAAGACTGCTTCCAAAAGAGCTCCAAATAAAGCATGCAAAGACTACCATTTTGGAGGGGAAAGTTCATTCAGTTCCCTGGGAAATACTGTTTCTTATCTTCCTGCTTATTGCATGTAATGTTTTCCATTCAATAATAATGCTGGAAAAAAAGACTGAGGTATCTTCAATTTTACGATTCAAATAGAACCCGGGAGCATGACAGTTAATTTATTTAGTTAGAGAGGATCAAGGAAGATCTTGATCCTCCTAAAGGAAAAAAGTTTCCAACTAGACGTATCTTATGCTTCCTGATGCTACTACTTTCTTAGCTGTGAAGCAGGAGACGCTGAGAAGCAGTCTTCAATAGATTTGACATCACAGTTAAGATAACTGGAACTAGTCTACCCATCTCTATCATTCTGTGATGCAGAAGATAAGGTTGAGATGCTTTGTAAAAAACCAAATAAATATAATTCTTGGTGTTTCACCTTATTGCTTCTGAACATTTAAGCCTCAACACTTACTGCTTAAGCTTATGCAAAACAGTAAGAATAAGCTAACTAAGTTGCTGAAACAGAAACCAGTATCATAGCACTGAAGAGATCCAGCTGATTTTCATTTAATGTTTTCAGTCACCAATGGTGTGAGTCAGCAAAAAATTCACTCAGCCAAAAACTGTGGGTCTGGTTTACACTGTCAACAGCACTTATTTCTATTCTCAAACTTTCAAAAATAGTATCCAGATATTGCCTCTACTTCTAATTATCTTTTGAGAAGGTGATGCCTAATGATTTTTGTCTTTTTTCTTTTATATATTCTCTGTATTCTTTACACATATATTTAGAACTCTGTGGCCTATTACTGCATTGGTAGTTTTCCCAGTACTATTCCCTGCCCTGATAGGCAGAAAGACAAAACACATTCCAAGGCCCCTATGCTATCTTGGTTCTCCTTAGAAACCAAGGTTGAAAACCAGCTCTTTGAGACACCTTTTCATCACCAAGGTTTGGTCCCATCTGAAAGGGGAGCATTTTGAAGGGGCTTGAACTGGGAGGGAATTGCATCACCACTTGTGCTCCTAATTGGTGATTTTTGTCAATTATGCTAATTTACTAAACCTATACAACCATA
Organism: Chaetops frenatus; assembly: GCA_013400775.1. Taxonomy (NCBI): domain Eukaryota; kingdom Metazoa; phylum Chordata; class Aves; order Passeriformes; family Picathartidae; genus Chaetops; species Chaetops frenatus. The sequence goes on from VZTR01020574.1 coordinate 130,063, forward strand.
CGCACACCCATGGGGCGGGAAATGGGGGGAGCTTTTGTGGACATTTTCCATATTTACCCCTGGAGGCCTCCAACATATACCAGCTTTTATATTATCTCCTATACTAATATCTCAAAAGTGTGTGTTGTTTCATTTATAGGTCCTTTAAGACATCAAAAGTGAAGAACAAAGCACATAAAATAAATAAAAAAGTTATGATTATTATACTGTTTCTCTGTCTGGCCTTTTCCTACTTCCACATAAAACATGGGAAGACTTATTCTGCAAAAGTCAGTTTCAGCATTGTCCTTCTCAAGTCCCATTGCTCAGAATTTTACTTCCACAACATATATGTTTTAACATGGTACCTGACCAGGTCATCATTTGCAGTTTGGTAGCACAACAGAAAAAACTTTAAAGAAAATCTGTCCTTGTCTAGGAAACTTATAGAATATGTTCCCATTGAGAAACCATGCATTTACATTTACTTCTACCCTCTGAAACCAATACCAATTTAATGTGAAATAATAAGCCCCTTCAGCTACTCAAGGCAGTGGCTGTTTAAATTACTCAAGATTGTATCTTTAATATAGGAGTCCAGGACTAGTCTAGTCTAGAAAACATACCTGTATGAGTTTCTTTGTTTTTTGGTACATCACTTTGCTTTTTCCAGTACTGGGTCCAGCTGAAATGAAGTGAAGGTACTTGATCCCCCTTTAGCAGGAACTTTCTTCCATTGAACCTGAGAGACTCAGACAACTGAAGTCTGTTTTCACTGGTCAAGTTTTCATCATTTTTGTGAGCGGCAAGTACTTTCTTCCTTTCATTTTTATCTTTTGGAGTATATGCAACAAAAGACTTCTTACCTACTTTTGTATTTTTACTGCGGTGAGAATCATGTCTTTTCTGACAGTCCTTTTCTACAGGAGGTTTATTCCACACAGGCTTCCTGGGATATCTTTTGTTTACATTATTGTAGCCTTTTTGCTCATCCCCACTTCCAAAAGGTGCATCGCAGAATGCCTTTCCAACAGACGATTCTGAAGAGTCAGACTGTGTCAAATCCAAAGATGGAACATTTTCAAACAGCTCTACCTTCTGTTTAGAGCTCACTCGCTTTTCACGGTCATGTACCTGCTTTCCCTTCTCCCTAAAACCTCTCCCAGATGTATGCATCAGATGTGTTTTCTTTGGCTTTGCCCCTCTGCTATCCGCATTAGGTACTTCCCTGTCACTCTCTGAAGAGAGAAAACCACTGCATCCTTTAGGAGGTGCTCTTCTACCAGGTACTACTGCAGCATCTGAAATACCTGGACCTGCAGCAGCATCAGTAGTACTTTGCCTTATCTTATTTCTAGCACATGTGCTATCATTTCTTAATCTGTGCAATCTCTGGCTTTGCAAGCTGCGATTCTTCAAACTTTTACTGGTACCAAAATATTGCTGGAAGTCTTCAGAATTCCCATGACTTTCTGGACTACAAAAGCCATGATGCTTTGTGGAAGAGCTTTCATAATCTGTACCTCTTTCAGAAAACAGGCTAGAAATTGGTATATTACTTCTATTCTGATCACTGTTAGAGTCTTTCCTATCTTTATTTATCCAGTTTATATCAGTAGGTTGTATTTCTCCAGGAATGGAATCAGCAGCATCAGGATGAAAATTCAATGAATTCAATGTACCTAAAAAAACCCAAAAACAAAACCAAAACAAAACAAATAAACCAACCAAATTCATAAAACTTAAACCGTAAATACTTCTTTTCAACCAAATTACCATGCATGCAAAGGTCCAGAAGTTCAATCAATCCCACACTTGACAGAACAACTGCAAACAAGTGTCCAGAAACTAGAACTGAGTCATACAGTGCTTTGTTGAAGCCTTCTTCTCTTGTCACCTTTACAGAAGGACTGTGATGATCCGGAGGTAAGAATATAAAAATTAAAGGTGAAGAAAAACTTTTGAAGCAGTACAACATATACAAGTGTGATAATATTTGAAGTTTAATATCTGAAGTTTTCCCTACCATGTTTACATACATACAAGAATCTGAAAAAAAGGGGTCCTTTAAATACAATGTCTACATCTGACATGTGAATAGTATACAAAACTCTTAATATAAATTAAAAGTAGCAGCAGTAAATACTTGCATCAACTCTGATTACACGGTTCTACATACAGACACAATAAACAGTACAGGGACTACCCAGGGCAGCTGTGCAAAACTATTTTTCTGAGGCCATCAACATGAACTATGCTTCTACTTCAGAGGTTTTCTGTAATTTCCATCTCTCTAGATAAAAGAAAGAGAAATCCTATGTTGCTCCATTTCCTGTAACATTGTGCCCGTAGTGCATGCCTGCCACAGAAACTATTAGGTGAATATCAGGGATAGTTTAATTGGCTGTGGCAGATTGGTTAAATCTTACACAGTAATGTAGAAGAAAGTAGTTTATAAAGTCTCATGGAGGTAGTGCCCATTTTACTGGTTGGGTAGGTTACCTCACACAGTAAGGCAGAGCGCAGTTTATTTCTAGTTCACAACAATTTAAAAAAAAATTCAAGCACTTAGCCACAACTTAGGCCAAGAGACTCCAAAAGGCTAATGCTGTCTAGGTTTCTGAGCTATCTACTATTTTTTCAATAAGGATTGTGGAAATTAACATTTTAAAGGGAAGAATAAACCAGAACATTTCAAAGGTATTGACATACTTCTTTTCCAGTGAATTTAATCTGCTTTCAAATGAAAGAAGATTTTTTTACTAGGAATAGTCATAGCTGCTATGTGAAAGTTGGTGGCCAAAGGAAAAAACATGACATACAACTTGGTGAAGTGAAGCTTTAACCTTAATAGAAACAAAGAATTTAAAATTACATTAAAGGATGTTTTAACCACTTAACCTAATTCCTACTTTAGTTTTTAAAGAGCAGTTGAAATTGTTCTGGGGTTTTTTGTCTTTGCAAAAACTATATTATGTATTGTTTATATAATACATATAATTTAATATTATCTATATTTATTATATTCATATATATTAACATTACAGTGTTACAAGATAGAATGTTATTGATGTAGTATTTTATATATTATTTTATGTTACTCTATACAGTATTACATGTTATAAATGAACATGTTATAAATAAATACAAACGGCATATACAAGTAGTATGGGGTTTTCTAAGCTGAAATACTAACCTGACTTTGAGACAACAGAATGAGAAGACCAGACAGAAATTTGGTCTTCAAAACAGCTCGAGACTGAGTTAAGAACCAATCTTAACTCAGGCAGAAAAGAAGTAAAGATGCAGGTGCTGATCTCTTCTTCCCCGTACCCACTGCCATCACATGTGGGAATGGCTCAAAGCTGTGACCCCGGGGGGTGGGAGGGGAGGGGCGGGGAGGTGTTCAGACTCAATATGAGGGGACATTTCTTTGCCAAGAGCGTGGTCAAAACTTGGAACAGGCTTTCCAGAAGAATGGTCCAATACCCTATGTCTGCCAGTCTCCAGGAGGCAATTGGACAACACTCTTAATATGCTTCAACTTTTGGTCAGCCTTGAAGTGGTCACATCTGGATTCAATGACCATTGTAGGCCCCTTTCAGTTGAACTACTCTATCATTAGAACTGCAGACCCTAGTAGGTACCAACATTAGGCTTATACATATGAAAGAATCTGTACTGCATCTTCCCTAGAAACATTCTATTTTTCTCAGCATATATATCCTCTGAAAAGAACTGCAAATGTAAAGATGTTCATTTTACTTTCTACAGCTACACTTACTTTCAGTTTTCCCAGTATTTTGCCAGTTTCTTTTCTATCACTAATAAAGAGCAGTACAATCATAAACTATGGTTCTTTTACACTATAATGTAAACAGCAGTCATTCAGTATAGACTACTTAAGTTTCACACATTTTGATTTGAAAACAGAATGCAATCCTGTAATTACATGCAAATCTTATTTGAAACAACCCATTTTATTTCTGTTTTTTTCTTTTGTATACTCTAAAATTTAAGTCCAATGGATAGCTAAAGTTTAATAAAAAGAGGTTTTGCAAAACCCACACAGCTTGCCTCTAAAAAGCGTATTCTGTTTTTAACAACCACTGTTTCTTTGGTTATGAGATGCAGTATGTAAAATGAATGAAGGAATTATCATGACCTTTGAGCATGGCCTCCAAGAGGTCTAACCAGGATTCAAAATGTAGCTGTGGAAGTAGTATGTTGAAAGCACTTTCCAAATAATCTATTAAGTCTGAAGAAAAAACTGAGAAACTGGGATTCAGGTATTTAAAAGCACCTCCAAAATATGAATAATTCATTAGGACTTTTTACATCAGTAAGATTCCTATTCTTGCTATCAGCTTCTACATAATGAAGAAAATTCCAGAGTGGTAAATTGTACTAAAACTGTCTGCCAAGACAAGAAACTGCAAAATAAATGTACAAGTGTAATAATAAGTAGCTAACACTGGCTGAAATTGTCTCTGACATGCTTACACATACATACACAAAAATTCAAAGTAAAAGGGATCCTCCAAAGCTGAAGTCCAGCCTATATTTCTATAAAATAAACACAGAATATCATAGTACCCTTAGAAATAACTTCTACATTGTCTCACCTCTGTGCCTGAGAACATCATGAAAATCCTCCTAGAGGTTATGCTAAGGCACATGGAAGACTGAGAGGTGATTTGGGACAGCCAGCACAGCTCCACCAAGGACAAGTCCCACCCGACCAACTTAGTGGCTTTCTATGATGGAGTGACTATGTAACTGGACAAGGGAAGGGCCACAGATTTTTTATCTGGACTTCTGTAAAGACTTTGATTTGGTCTCCCCCTACATACTGCTCTCTAAATCAGAGAGATGGGTGGACTATTAGGTGGATAAGAAATTGGCTGGAAAGTCACATCCAGAGAGTGTGATCCAGAGAGTAGTGGTCAACCACACAGAGTCCTGATGGACATCAGTGACAAGTGGTGTCCCTCAGGGGTCTGTATTGCAACCAACATTTAATATCTTCGTTAATTATATAGTCAAAGGGATACATTGTACCCTTAGCAAATCTGCAGATGCCACCAAGCTGAATGGTGCAACTGACACATCTGAAGGATGGGATGTCATCCTGAGGGACCTAGACATGCTCAAGAAGTGAGCCCATAGGAATCTCATGAAGTTCAACAAGACCAAGGGCAAAGTGCTGCACTTGGGTCAGGGCAACCCCCAGTATTGATAAAGGCTGGGAGATGAACAGACCAAGAGCAGCCCTGATGAGAAGGACTTCGTGAATGAGAGGCTAGACATGACCTACCAACGTGTTTACAGCTCAGAAGACCAATGGTATCCTAGGCTGCATCAAAAGAAGTGTGGCCAACTTCAAGTGAGTTGATCCACCCCCTCTACTCTGCTCTGAGTACTCTGCACCTAGAGTGCTGCATCTAGCTATCAGATCCCCAACACATAAAGGACATCGACCTGTTGAAATGAGTGTGGAGGAAGCCACCAAGATGGCTGCAAGGATGGAGCATACCTCCCATGAGGAAAAGCTAAGAGAATTGGATCTGTTCAACCTGGAGAAATGGCTCCAAGGTGACCTCATGGTGACTTTCCAGCACCTGAAGGGAGCCCACAAGAAAAATGGACAGAGACTTTTTACAAAGGCATATAATGACCACACAAGGGAGTCTGGCATCAAACTGGAAGAGGAGAGATTTTGGTTAGATATAAAGAAAATCTGTACTGTGACAGTGGTGATGCACTGGAACACGTTGCCCAAAGAAGTCATGGTGCCGTGAAAGTATTCAAGGCCGCACTGAATAGGGCTCTGAATAAGCAGGTCTAGTGGAAGATGTCCCTGCCCATCAAAGGGGGGGTTGAAACTAGATGGTTTTTAAGGTCCCTTCCAGCCCAAGCCAACTTATTCTATGATTTTAACATCCCTAGAAACTTCAGTTTGAATTCAAATTAAGCTTATGAAACCCATATGGTTTCATGCCTGTTCTGCCATAACATCAAACCCCTTCAGCATTAACTGTTGACAGAGTCAGAATGCCCTGGCAAAAAGGTATCAGAAAAAATAATTTGATAAGGACACATTTAAAAATATGAAGAAAATTTGTAAGTACTCATTTTAGTAAGTACAAGCTCATCTTCAAAAACAGAGTTTATACTTGGGAACAGTACAGCCAATAGCTTAGGCACTTTTTTTAATGAATACATTAAGGATGACCTTTGAAGGTGCCACTCAAAGACATTATGCCTAAGTGACATATTTCCGAACATAATAAGTTTCACCGTTTCCGGAAGCTACGTTCAATTAGATTTTTAAGAACCATTAAATAATGTGCTTTAATTGGTATGAAGTTGGTAATTAAAAGCAAATACAAGAGAGAAAAAATATATTGACACAGTCAATCAGAAAAAAATATAACACAGTCCACAGAAAAGCCCCTTAAGCCCCTTCCCAGACAGGAAGAACTGATTTCCTTCTGAAGTTTCCTATCAATACAAAACTGGAATGAAAAAACAACACTGATTATTACCATTCTTTCTGAATGGACTTCACACATCTTTTAACTGACTGCTTTTAATGAGATACCCATAAACACAGCCAAAAATAGTGTCTTGAATACTGTTTGTACTGTGTGCAAAAATAGTGTCTTCAGTACTGTGTGTTTAGCTCCACAATGCAAGAATGATATAAAANATCAGAGAGATGGGTGGACTATTAGGTGGATAAGAAATTGGCTGGAAAGTCACATCCAGAGAGTGTGATCCAGAGAGTAGTGGTCAACCACACAGAGTCCTGATGGACATCAGTGACAAGTGGTGTCCCTCAGGGGTCTGTATTGCAACCAACATTTAATATCTTCGTTAATTATATAGTCAAAGGGATACATTGTACCCTTAGCAAATCTGCAGATGCCACCAAGCTGAATGGTGCAACTGACACATCTGAAGGATGGGATGTCATCCTGAGGGACCTAGACATGCTCAAGAAGTGAGCCCATAGGAATCTCATGAAGTTCAACAAGACCAAGGGCAAAGTGCTGCACTTGGGTCAGGGCAACCCCCAGTATTGATAAAGGCTGGGAGATGAACAGACCAAGAGCAGCCCTGATGAGAAGGACTTCGTGAATGAGAGGCTAGACATGACCTACCAACGTGTTTACAGTTCAGAAGACCAATGGTATCCTAGGCTGCATCAAAAGAAGTGTGGCCAACTTCAAGTGAGTTGATCCACCCCCTCTACTCTGCTCTGAGTACTCTGCACCTAGAGTGCTGCATCTAGCTATCAGATCCCCAACACATAAAGGACATCGACCTGTTGAAATGAGTGTGGAGGAAGCCACCAAGATGGCTGCAAGGATGGAGCATACCTCCCATGAGGAAAAGCTAAGAGAATTGGATCTGTTCAACCTGGAGAAATGGCTCCAAGGTGACCTCATGGTGACTTTCCAGCACCTGAAGGGAGCCCACAAGAAAAATGGACAGAGACTTTTTACAAAGGCATATAATGACCACACAAGGGAGTCTGGCATCAAACTGGAAGAGGAGAGATTTTGGTTAGATATAAAGAAAATCTGTACTGTGACAGTGGTGATGCACTGGAACACGTTGCCCAAAGAAGTCATGGTGCCGTGAAAGTATTCAAGGCCGCACTGAATAGGGCTCTGAATAAGCAGGTCTAGTGGAAGATGTCCCTGCCCATCAAAGGGGGGGTTGAAACTAGATGGTTTTTAAGGTCCCTTCCAGCCCAAGCCAACTTATTCTATGATTTTAACATCCCTAGAAACTTCAGTTTGAATTCAAATTAAGCTTATGAAACCCATATGGTTTCATGCCTGTTCTGCCATAACATCAAACCCCTTCAGCATTAACTGTTGACAGAGTCAGAATGCCCTGGCAAAAAGGTATCAGAAAAAATAATTTGATAAGGACACATTTAAAAATATGAAGAAAATTTGTAAGTACTCATTTTAGTAAGTACAAGCTCATCTTCAAAAACAGAGTTTATACTTGGGAACAGTACAGCCAATAGCTTAGGCACTTTTTTTAATGAATACATTAAGGATGACCTTTGAAGGTGCCACTCAAAGACATTATGCCTAAGTGACATATTTCCGAACATAATAAGTTTCACCGTTTCCGGAAGCTACGTTCAATTAGATTTTTAAGAACCATTAAATAATGTGCTTTAATTGGTATGAAGTTGGTAATTAAAAGCAAATACAAGAGAGAAAAAATATATTGACACAGTCAATCAGAAAAAAATATAACACAGTCCACAGAAAAGCCCCTTAAGCCCCTTCCCAGACAGGAAGAACTGATTTCCTTCTGAAGTTTCCTATCAATACAAAACTGGAATGAAAAAACAACACTGATTATTACCATTCTTTCTGAATGGACTTCACACATCTTTTAACTGACTGCTTTTAATGAGATACCCATAAACACAGCCAAAAATAGTGTCTTGAATACTGTTTGTACTGTGTGCAAAAATAGTGTCTTCAGTACTGTGTGTTTAGCTCCACAATGCAAGAATGATATAAAAATATTAGGTATCCAAAGGAGGGCAACAAAGATGGTGAAAGGACTAAATGACATGAGGAGCAGATGAAAATACTTTGTTGAGCTTGGAGTAGACTGAGGAGTGACCTTATTGCTGCCCACAGTTTTCTCATCAGAGGAAGTGGAGAGGCAGTTGCCGATTTCTTCTCCCCAGTGGTCAGTGATAGGACACAAGGGAATGGCTTGAAGCTTGGTCAAGGAGAGGCCAGATTGGATAGTATCAGGAAAACCTTCAATTAAAAGGTGGTCAAGTACTGGAAAAAGTTTTAAAGGAAAGTTGCCATGACCTCAAGCTTTTCAGTGTTCAGGAAATGTTTTAATAATACACTTAGATATCCGATTTACTTTTTAGATTGCCTTGTGTGATGTCAAGCATTTGACTCAATGACTCCTGTGAGTCCCTTTCAACTCAAAATATTCTATGAATAGATGTCCTGTTTACATACTGTCTCTCACCTATAAGACAAAGCTAATTGCAGGATGGATGTCTTCAGTTTTAAAGTAATTCAATTAACCTATTCTTTCACCTAAAGACAGGTGACAGTAGAACGTGCACACAACAATCTATTTGTGTCAGCATTACATATACCCAGACAAGAGATGATTCAGTCAGCTGCACACGAAGCGCAAGTTATGTGGAAGCCACTTCCCACAGCTCTTAAAATGACTGTATTAAACAGTACAAACCCCCCCCCCCAAAAAAAAAAGAAAAAAGAAAAATAAAACCCAAACAAAACCAAAACAACACTAAGAAACAAAAACAAACAAAAAAGGAATGGTGCATTATGGAAATCTGAGGCTTTCTCCACAGCATACATGATTTAAACCAGACTACCAAGCTTGTATTTTCTGTCTTTTCTGATCACTTTATACATTCACCTACAGCATCTTATCATTTTCAAGATGACAAAGATTTATAAAATGTTGAATTTCTTCCTAAACAGGAGTTACATTGTTTCAGGCTTAACAACTCACAGTGCGACCCACTTCCAGGCAAAACAATCTGCATGCCCAAAACTCATTGTTTATTTTAACTGTAATAGCTCATCTAATCAAAGATATGCTTCCTTCCTACAACTCTTGCCAGAAATTATTAGAGAGTAACAGGCAAAATCAGCCTTACCATAGAATCACAGAATGGTTCATTTTGAGACTTCTAGAGATCTAGTCCAAAAACCCTGCTCAAAAGGGGTCAGTTGCCCGTAACTGTGTCCAGCTGGATTTTGAGTATCTCCAGGGACAGACAGGCTATGACCTCTCTGAACAACATGTTGCAGTGTTATTACCATTCTCACAGTAAGAAGGCTTTTCTTTGTGATCAGCTGGAATTCTGTAGGTTTTGTACCTGTGGCCTCTTGTCCTTTAATTTAATACCACTAAAATGAACCTGGTTCCACATTCTTTATTCCCACCCTTTCAGTATTTGTACATAGCACTAAGATCACTCTGATTCTTCTTAAGCATAAACAGTTCCAGCTCTCTCTACCTCTCCTCATGTGCCGGATGTGCCAATTCCTTACTCGTCTTCACGGTTCTTTACTGGACTCAGTCCAGTATGTACATGTCTTCCTTGGAACTTCCAACTGGACACAGTGTTCCGGGGTAGCCTCATCTCACCTTTTCTGCAAAGCTATTTTCCAGCTAGTTAGTCCCCTGTGTATATAACCTGTGCTAGTTAGTCCCCTGTTATAACCCTGTGGTGTTACTGTCTTTTTAAGCTATTGCCCAGTTTCATGTCCAATTCAGTACATCCACACTTTAAATGGAACATGAAGTTTTAGCCAGCCCATTTCAAGATGACATGGGAGAGAATTTGAAAGCAGGACTTCGTCATAAGTAGTTTCATCATCCTAACAAAAGGACTAACTACAAAATAGATTCTGCATATAGAAAACAAATATATTTTAAGTTTTCACTTTTCTCTTCCCCCTTACAGTGGGCTACTCAATGCTTTATAGCAATTCCCTGATTATCTTCAGCTTAATGATGCACTGCACCACGTATAACACCCAGCTCTCATTGTGATGGCAAAAAACCAAAACTACATTCAACAGCAATTACAGCAACTGACGGGAAAAATCCATTAACAGCTATTAAACAGAATACATCTGTCCCTTTTAGGTGCATAGGGACAGAAACTAGAAAGATTCATCAATGTGAACAATTATTATACAATTGCCTTGCTGCTTATATTTTTCCTCTTTTACAATCAGTTCCTTGGTCTCAATAACTCTTCACTATTGACAAAATATCTTGGATGGGCAGCACATCTACACTGATGCAAAACTGTCACTCTTCAACCTCCTGTTCTACTCTGAGAGCAGAATCATCTTTCCATTTTAAGCTTTCAAAATCAGACACTTGCTCTGTCCATGAAATTGCAGTGCAAAACCCAGCTTCCGTTCTAATACTGCACAGGTGCAATTCAAAACTGACCATGAGATATATCTTGAGAGCACAGTATTACCACAAAAAATGAATCAACTCCAAAACTTAATGCCGAGTAACAATATCGGTGCTATTTTAAGTATTATAAGGCAAGTGTAGAAATGGTGCCCCATCCAGACTAATCTGCTCTACAGCAAAGCAATTTGTAGTCCAGTATACCTAAGACTCTTTATTCCAATACATACATACCATACAAAAGATTTCACAATCAGAGTTGACCTGCAGCCTGACAGCATGAAAGATAAACAGATAAGAAATTTGACTGCACCAGCTTTACTGAAGCCATGTCCCTGGCCATTTCACTTCCAACAAGGCAGTTTGTCGACCCATTGTCATACCACTAAAAAATGAACTCAAATAACTTTTCCATCATGACAGCCAGGCTGCCAAGAACAGGGGATGCTATTAAGGACATTGGCTGTTGATAATCTTAATCTGAATTAACATCAGGATGCTGCAAAAGTAGAGAATGATACTTTCTTCTTCACCCAAAACACAAAAATCCAGGATTCTCCCTAACAGAAATCCAATAACTCTATGAACAACGAAATTAATCAGCCCATCCGTTGACCTCACTGGGACACTGATTACCAGAGACGGTCTACCTGGACTACAATAAAATTAAAAGACATGATGAAAAAACTAAGTATCGTCAATTACTCTCAGCAACAGTGTTATTACTAGATACATATTCGTGACACAATTACATAAGGATTTTTCTATTGTTAAGTACCCGGAATACAGGACAAATAATGCAAAGCTTGAAAGGTTTTCTCCTCACTCCTCAGCAACCACAACCAATAAAACTGAACCTGCATCATACAAGTAAGCAGCGGAAAGCAAACAAAAGAAAAAGTGTTTTCTTGCATGTTGCGCTCAGTCCCTGTCCAGGTCGTGTCACTAAGACGCTCTCCATCTGTGAGCCCCTGCCGAGATCCCTCTGAGCAGGTAGCACCTGCTCTAAGCAGTAACCTCCTGCACGTCCAAGACCTCTGCTCTGAGGTCCCTCAAAAAGCCGCGGCTCGTGGGCCTGAGACGTTGTCATTGTCACTGCTCTGTGCGGGCAGCCTGGAACCTAGGTTTCAAGGACGTGGGTGGGCAGATAGCACAGAGATTTTCCAGTAGCCAAGCTCTTCTCATGTATTTCCTCTGGCGTTACCATTCGTTTGTCACATACCAGGAACTCGCACGTCCCTCCTCGGGCTAAGTTCTTCCTAGCGGGCCCTGCGGCACAGGCGAGCTCGGCCATTTTGAGCGCCACAGGCGCCGCCAAGTCGCGGAGCGCGGGGGGCGGGGCAGCCGCAACAAGTGATGCCGCTGCCCGCACCCTTCCACGAGCCAGCGTCCGGCGGCGACCGCCACGGCGCGACTTTCTGACCGCTAGTATCGCCGCGGAGTGATGACTGCTCCTCCCCTTCACTGCACCACCCCATCCTGCAGGCACCATCCTGAAGTTCCCCTCCTCAGTCCCCCTCCCCCAGCGCGGCAGCCACGCTCACCTGCGCCGGGCCGCGCCTCCGCCATGCCAGCGCCAGCACCAACACCAGCACCAACACCAGGACCCCTCCACTCCACGGCCCGGCGCCCCAGCTGCCACGCATGCGCACGGCTCGCGCACGCGCCACGAAGCAAGCCCGTCTCTCCGCGCGCAGCCGCGAGCGGGAGAGCACAACCGAGCAGGAGGCGGGAGGGGCGGAGCCGGGGGCGGGCCACAAGGAGGGCGTGGGCTCCTGAGCGCGGCCCGGGTGTGCGGTGGTGTCGCGCTGCTTCTCCGGTCGCCGGCAACAGCTGGAAGCAGGGAACCTTGTTTGATGCTGCAAAAGAGGAAGAAAGGAAGACTAACTGCGATAAAGAAATGCTAGCTCGGGCAATAAATTGACCTTCTGTTTGGCAGTCGGCTTGGCTCCAGGATTGCGGAGCCTGGCTGAGCGGGCCGAGAGCAGGAGGGTGGGTACAGGATAGCTCGGCCCTCTGGCTCAATATATAAAAGAGGTGCTTTCTCTAGGCACAGGATAGAAAGCAGGGATGTGTCATCGCATCCTGCAAGCACGGCTTGAAGGAGGTGGCAGAGACGTACAAAAAGCCCACACAAGGATTCCCCCGTACTACAGATGGTGCTGCAGACAAATCTTATACTTCAGCTACAAGTACTCAATAGAACTGCATGATTCGTCATATTGCGGGTTTCAGCGCCAGTGTTTTAACCATTTTATGATTCACACCTTCCTGCAGAGGTTTGCAGTGCCATGGTTACCGTACATCTACTGAGCAGCACAGAGACCTTACAGAGCTGCTGATCTTTGCAGACTGCAGAGAAAGTTCATCGTTCCGTAACATCAGCGGCTCTGAAGAGCAGCAGCTCAGCAGCACTGCTGCACGCAGCCTGTGTGCATTTTGACCTCCACACCCCACCCACCTGGTGAAATTCTCCATTCAAAGTTCCACTTGCTGCATAGTGTTACTGTTCATTGTGGGCAAAGTTCATGGCTTTAAAGTCCTTAAAGAACTTTAGTGGGTTTATTGCAGAAACACTAGCTACCGAAATGCCTCCCAGATTCCTGACATTGCTGCAAAGGAAGCTTGCAAACCAGTATGGCAACAGCCTTATAAAGATGCTACATGGTCTACCATGCATTTTGAGTGTATTTGAAGTGCTTTGCTGTATGTAAACATGGTGATCGTCTACGGTTGCAAAGAAAGGTATGTGTCAGTGGCATCCTTTCAGAGATGGTGTATGGTTTTCCTGCTGCTCTCAAGAAAGTTGCATTAGTCCTCTAGTTCCTCTGTCACTGCTGTAAAGATGTGACCATAATATTCACGTAGAACTACTACAAAATTTCAACACTGCTTTTCATGAGTACCACAGCACCACCACTTCAGTATCCACACTCTTTTTTTATTATCACCAAGAAACCAATCACTGCCTGGAAAGCATGAAGGAGATTTTCCTTTATGTTCTTCTGCACAATTGCTAATGGTTAGGTCTGTACAGGTTTTCCTTTGTTCCCCCTTTTCCCTTTTAATCTAAACAATTCTGCTTTTTTTACCCTTTCCTGTCTTAAAATTTCCTTGGGTCAATTCCAACCCACTCCTGATAGCCTAACTTAATTGCCCAGCATTTCTCTACAGACATCTGCTTTTATTTTCTTCTTTAGTTTGGCCAAAATACCCTTTTTATCTTTTCCTCATAATTACTTTTCACTTCAGGGATAGTGGAAAGGATCTCCTCACTGTATCCTACACCCTCTCTTAAAACATGTATTTTGTTTCTATTTTGTCATGCTTGAATATTCATCTTCCCATCCTTTTGCCGTTTATCTCTCATTCTTTGCTCAGTGGCTGCTTCTTTTCATCTGAATAGTGTAACTGTCAGGATGTAGCAGGGACAGACTGCTCCATGTGGAAGGCAGAGCTGGGAGCTAAGAGTCAGCAAATTATAAAATACCTGATCAAGAAGAGCAAAGCAGGTTCACCAACAGTCCAGGCAACAGGCCAGGTTGCCATGCAAGTCTGTAGTGACAAGGTAGCTCAAGATAGAAGTCAAGCCAGTGGGTAAAAATCAGAAAGGTTAGGCACAAGCATACCTGCAACATGGTTCAGGCAGAAAGAGAGTAGGTGTTTTAAACCAGTGGGGAAAAAAACAAGGGGCAGGCACCTTTTGAAGTTGTTGTGAGCTCATCCAGACAAATACCCAGGGTGTGGGGGGAAGGGACATGGGAGAGATGTACTCAGGGCTATTACAGTCATATCTCCTATATGAAGCAGGGATGACAGTAAACAGCCTTGCCTTTCAAGGGAGATATGGAGATGAGGCAGGGAAGCAGAAGGAAGGGAAACCCTAGCCTAGGTCGTGTCAGTATGCATGCCAAGGAGGACAAATCTCTAACAGAAACACATTCACTCCTGAACTGGCATCATGGTATAGACATTTCTAAGCACCAGTCAGCCCATGGTGGTGTCAGCAGCTGCTCAGGACAGGCCTTGATATGAAGACAGCAAGACTGATGTGCAGATTTTGGTGAGGAAGATGAAATGGACTACAGCAAATAAACCACAAGTCTAGATGCTCAGCATGAGTCTCCTGCATACACACAATACCCTTTTGTGCAAAATATTTTACTGCAGTTCCTGATTTTTAAAGAAGCTGTTCCTCGCTATTGCCAATGTCATTGGGGTTACAGTCCCTGCAGCCAGGAGCAGTAGTTTAATACAGTACTGTGTGCACCTCCAGAAGGCAAGGGAGGAGTTATAAAGTGCTGTAGGCACAGTCAATTGCAGCACACAGTGATGCTCTCTCTCGTTTTTTCCTTCCTTACATAAAGCCCTTATGGACAAGCAAAAAAAAAAAAAAAAAGTCATCCACCAATATGTGCTTTCATTTTAAAAAATGTCTGTTGCTGGGGACAGCTTTCTAGAAGCAACGTTCCAAAAGCTAAATTTGGGCATAAAATTGAAAATAGAATCCGAACTTGTGAGAGATAGAAAGTAAACCACACCATGAAACAGTCTAAAAGAATTTGAGGAAAATCTTGCATAAGGAATAAAATCCACTAATAAATCCCCTTTTAAATGCTTCAGGTGCTGGTTGTCTGCCCAACAGACTGCAGTACCAGGACAATTGAAAGAAATTTAAAAGAGCATTCAAAGAAAATAACAGAAAATCTAAATTAATTCTTTACATCTGTGTTCACTACAGCAGAGATGAGTGAGGTTCCCAAGCCAGCTCTTCTTTTTTATAAGGTGACTCACTAGGGGTTATGTCTTGAAAGATTCCATAAGTAACATATAGATTATGGAACATATAGGCAAAATTAATAATAAAAAATCACAAGGACCAGACAGTATATAACCAGCAATTCTAAAATAATTCAAGAGTGAACTACAAACTGTCCTGTAAAATGTCTAGTATAAAACTGATTTGGTAGCAGAAGACAGGGTTGTGTCAGCTATAGCTGATTCTTGAAAGCTGATTTTAAAAGAATGCCATAAGGAATGTCAAAAAGTACAGTCCTGCTGTCTATAGCAGGCAATTTCATGGAAGCTGTAAAATAGATTAGAATTGGCAAGCATATGCATAAAGATGTTGTTATAGGGATGAGTCATAAGGGCTTTTGTAAAGGGAAGAACTGCCTCACAATCTCACAATCCTACTGAAATATTTATAAGTCCCTTATGGCTAAAGGAGATAGATCCTGGAATACTGACCATGGATTTCTGGAAGGAATTTGGAGAGATCAGTCATCAAAAGCTCTTAAAAGCTACACTGCCAAGAAATAAATAATTACAGGGGTAAATAACTGAATGAAGGATAGGAAATAAGAAAGTCAATAGTCCTTTTTCACAGGAAAAGGAGGTCATCAATAGAGTCCCACAAGGAAGTGTTTTGGAACCTGATTTGTGCAACATATTCCTCAAGGATCTGGAAATCGCACTGACAGTACTGTGTTATTTAGGGATATATGGGCAGTGGCAGGCTGAGAACTGCAAGCAGAAGAGTCTTTGAATACTGGGTATATGGGCAAAAAAGCTGGAATTTAGGGAAGCTCGGTGTAAAGCAGAGCATGTGGGAAGAAAACATCTCACCTTCACATTTAAAAGGAAGAGCCTGAGCTGTCACAAGGCAGGTAGTTGTATGAAAATATCTATGCTCAGTAGTGTGAAAAAAAAGCAAATCAAATTACTAAACTTTTCTAAGAAAGGAGTAAAGAATAAGTAGAGATAACACCAAGACAGTGTATAAGTTGATAAATATTATACACAAACCTCGGTCCTTCTCAGAGGAAAAAGGAATAGGGAAAGGACTTTGAGAGGTGACATAGAATTAAAGATCATTTAGAGTCCTGGCCAGGAAGCAGTGACAGAGAGTAAAAATAAAAGAAGTTAAACTGCACCTAAACTACCAAACAAGTTTAAAGCTGAAAACTATAATGGTAGGGTACTGGTAACATGGTACTAGTAACAGTATGGCCAGTCTGGTTTGAGAAATCTAAGTGTCACTAAAAAGACAGTGACCCAGGTGGGAGTCTCAGATATGACTATTCAGATGCTGAAAGTCTATACCCACTTCTGATTTCTGAGGTGTATAGCATAAGCTGATCCTACCTTTGGTCCTGCTGTCCTAGGTGCTGTGTTTTTTCTGCTTATGGAAGACAAGTTCTGAAGTCCCCACATAGCTCTTTCACCCAAACAAAAATAAGTGGCCTACAGCAACTGTTCCTTTCTACACATTGCTGAGATACCAGACCAGTCCCACATGGCTCCAAAGAGCTTGCACTTTGGTTTGAAGGCTTCAGGAAGCAGCAAGTCTGCTGTCCAAGGAGGAAGAAATAAGCAGGTTCTTCCATAGGCTTAAGCAGGTGATGAAAGCTGTCTGGTTTGTGTTAAGAAAACTCCCCAGTCTTCCAATTTATGAGACTCTCTGGTAGTCACACTCCCAGTGTCAGAGACCTTAACTCTTAGGACTGAAGCCCCTTTACAGCAAGTGACTCCAGTGAGCTGAAGGTAGCCCCACTTGACAGACCCCACTCTCATGCAGTCAGACTAGGTTTCCTTCCCAGTTGGACCCCAGGTTTTCCATAACAGAGACTCAGATGTCAAGTTCCAAAAAGCAATTTATTTACAGCACAGTAACACAGAAACCTGTTATCCAAAAGGTCAGCATTTCACAGCCTCTTGTCTCAGGCTCCTACCCAGAGCTCAATCCGCATCTCAATTTGCAGCTTGCAAACTGGGCTACCTGGACCAGATGTATTCCTCAACAGTTTGGAAAGCAGCAGATGAGGCAGAAATGTGCATCACCCAGAGACAGAACGTTGTGTTGCCAGGAACTAAGCATAGATCACCGGTCTGCAGGTATAGAGTAAATATCATTTTAGTGTGGCATCCATAGAGAGGTAAGGAAAGGAAGACGTGCATGGCATACTAGGAAGACATGCTGGCACATAGGATCAAAGGCCTTTATGCCAAAGAGCTCCTGGCAACTGACTTCTGTTATGATACAGTTATTAAAATTATTAGAGAGATGCCTCTGCTTGAATTAAGGTGCAAATGAGACCATATGCCAAAGGATAGATTTTATTTAACAGTGAATGGGAGGGGGGAGAGAGAGAGAGAGAGAAAGAGAGAGGAGAAGGGTGGGGGAGAGAAAGAGAGTGACAGAGAAGACAGATTAAGTAGAAAGTATCACCACTCCATGGATCCCAATGGTGTTCCATTGTTCCTCTTCTGGTCTTCTTGGTGGGGAAGGTCCTGCAAAACAGAGTTCAATGCGTTAATACACATTTGGGCCGGGTGAGAATGCCCAGCGACACGCCCTGGGAGCGGGAGGCAAGTTTGACACTGTCTCTTGCAACAGACTGGATCTATTGCATCAGTTTGCATAACATGCAGTCCTCTGCTGCAAGGCCTCAGGAATGAGTCTGAGGGGCTTTTTCAGGGTCTAATGGTTTATGACACCTCCTCAGCTGCCGCTCATATGAATGTCCTGTGTGAGTGTGGTCTTCCCAGGGTGTTGGGGAGTTTACAACTGAGCCAGTTTGTATAAGGGATGATGGATGTTAACTCTTTCTGACTAGAGGTTATGACACACACACAAAACTCTCCTCCTTCCCCCTAAGCTGGGGTGGAGTATATGCAAACCTGGCTTCAGGAAATGAATTTGTGGGCTATGGCCTCCCCAACCCAGATCCAGACAGAGCTGATTTTCAGGACAGCTGCTGGATTTGGCTTTCTTTGTAGATACATTCTTCTCCCTTAGCTTTGTTTCTTCTTCCTAGACCTGAGATAATTGGATAATAGTGTCACCTTTGTCTTATCTCAAGTTCCCCTTAGGTGGCTTAACTCACAGTCCAAAGTTCCAGTCCAGAAGAGTATTCAGGGGGGGTGAATTTATGTGGTGGCAGCTCCTTCATACAGTTTTGCCATAATGGGCAAAAAATCCTTCATAACAATGTTTAAGCCATTAACCATAATATTTCAGTCTGTCATAACTTATGATTTGCTTGCAGCAAGCAACCTATTTTGGGTGGAGAATTCAGCTATAAACTATATCTTGCCTCGAAGTTTCTGAACATCCATAGTTCTGCCTTGAAAATCTGGATGAGTAGTAGTATGTGCTGCTGAGATTCCCAGTATGAACACAAAGCATCTCCAATGTCCATGCAAAATCCAACACATTGGGCTTACCATGTATATATTTTTCAGAACTACACTGCCAGGCACTTGCTATATTGCATCTGTCACATGTAGAGCTGACATGCAGTGGATCTAGCAAAGAATAGTCACATCCCTGTGATTTCTAGTCAACTTTTCCTAGTTCAAGAGAAAGAATGTTGAGTCACAGAATTTACTACAATAAGGTTGAACTTTTTTCTCAAGAAAGATCTTAAAGTTTAATCATGAGGAATTTTAAGTAGATCATTGTAACCAGTACTCTCTCCTTCCTTTATCCTGTAAAACAAGTAAAAGAATTCACTGCATGCAGTAAAACTATACAGCAGGACCATGCCAGATAATTTACCACTTGGATGTTTTCCAAATACTGAGAAGAGGCACTAAGAATGATACTTCATAAATTACACATAAAAAAATCTTTGATGTCATGGTAACAGAATGAAGAACCAAAGTCCCCCTCAGAGTTATTATCATAATCAAAAGAGAGTGTACCTCTAAATTAGCAATGATGAGTGGCAACAGCGCTGCTTTCCAGTATCTGACAAATCAGAGAGAAAAAGAAGATCTAAAAAGGTCTAAAAAAGTATTTCAGTATTGAAGAAATATGCACAGAACACTCAGAAAATATGATGGAGAAAGTTTGAGAAGGAAGGTAAAAATATGACATATCATTTGCACCCTGAACTAGATGTTGACTCACCCAGATTCCTACACAATGTCCATGAGACTATAGGACACAGAAGCTTTTTATGTCCTATAGTACATCCACCTGAAAAAACTCATATATATTTATTTTCAGCACTCTGAATACTATGCAGTGATAACCCAGTAGATGAGTTCAACTGGTGTGCCTGGATTTGTCTTATACTAGAGAAAAACTCCAAAAGAACAAGGTGAAAATTGAACAGAAAAGCAAAAATTAGCATATTCTGTGTCAAATTACTGTCAATTTCTGTAACAGAAACTCATTATTCTGCAGAATGTGTGTGTGTGTGTACGTATCTGTATAAGGAGAGAGAGAGATAGAAAGAGAGAGAAGTAAAATAGGAAAACATTTGGTTATAGCAGATAGCCAAAGGTAAATGACTACTATGACTAACTGCAAGTGATCATACAGCTGGCAGCCAATTAAACATTATTTCTTAAGGGTCAACACTGAGGCTGGCACTGTTTAACATCATCACCAATGGGCTGGAAAAGGGGACAGAAGGACCCTGAGGAAGTTGATATATGACACAAAACTGCAGGGAGCACATGATATGCTCCCTGTCATTCACAGGCCTGTTATTCACATTGACCTTGACAAGCAGGAGGAATGCTCCACTAGGGGCCTTATAATATATACAGGGAGAGGCTGATCTCACGGGGTGTATCCAGCCAAGAGAAGAGAAGACTAAATCCGATTGCTGTCTTCTACTGTCTAAGTTGTTCTATAGAGAAGAATGAGCCAAGCCATTCTCTGAGATGCGCAACTATAAGCAACAGACTCAAATTGAAACAACAGAAATTCTGACTGGAGAGAATAAAAGATTCTTCACTCTTAGAATAGTTAAGCAGGTTGGCCAGTGTCCTGCGTAACCCAAAATGTTATTGTATTCTATATCTAGCTATGCTATGTCATCTGCCCAAAATTGTTACTGTCTCTTTAAGAGCTGGTTTCCAGAAATGGAACCGCAGAGATGTCTCAGTTTAGAGACAAATCTAGGAGAAAACACTCTGGAATGAGTTGTCTCCCCTAGAAGGGTTCCAAGAATCCCTTTCCACCGATGTCAAAGGAATGAGAGGGAGGTATCTTTACAAACAAACTGTGCGCCTGCTGGTAGCTAAAGGCAGATACTGATAGGTGTAAGAAGAAATGGTAGGAACCATAACTTCCATAGGAATTCCACTAATTGACACAGACTGTTGCTCATCCAAGGCCGTGCTAAATCCCTGCACTTAGAGAAAAAGAACAGAGACAGAAAGAAATAAAGGGGGGGGGGGGGGGGGGGGGG